>APFE031162378.1:24917-37113 GCA_000404065.3 Pinus taeda | reverse complement strand
AGTCTGTATCTGTAGACGACTATCTGATCTATGTACATGAAATGAAATTTATAAAGCTGAGCATGGGAATGCCTCCCTTAGCTAGGTCATGAAAAATTATATTATGATGATGTATTGTATTGTAACTTATGTAGGTCACCTTCCAGTTCGAAACTTCGGATCCTCATGATAAAGCATTTCACCCGACATGAATATTTATGACCTCATGCTTTAGGGGGCAACTACTATAGACATATTTGGGCACATCAACCCCAAACTTATATGTCAATGTATTAGGGCTCATCAACCCCTAAAAGATTTGTTTCATACCCTAAAATAACATAGTCACTTGAATACATCATTCCCAAAAAGTTCCATTTGAGAAACCATCCAGAAAATGCCTAAATTGAACCATACTGACTGCTCCACTGGCAAAGTGTCATGCATACTGAGTGGTACACTACCATGGTGTGATGCATACTGTTTAGGCCTTATATAGGGTACGATGGGTGAGGATGGGCAAATGTCCGAGACATTTGTCAGTTGATTTCTCATGGAATCTTCCAAAAACTTCTCCTATGCCACTTGCCTCTCTGAATTCGCCCGAGGATGAATAAGGGATATAAGAAAATCCCCAATCACTTCTCTTGTGGAACCCATTGTAACAAGTGGAATGACACTAATCAAACCCCATGGATGACTCACACCCTTGCAGACATCTATAAATGGATCCCTCATCCAAGAGATCTAGGAGCTGGAATAATTGTGTTGCAGGTGTTGTAGTTTGTATTAGGATACAGCATTGTATTGGTAAAGTGTCTTGTTATTCATGAGGTGAGAAGATTGAAAGCTGGGAAGGATAATCCTGGATCAGACACTGGGCTTTGTAATTCTCCTTCTTATTATAAGCCTCTTCAAGTTTTTCTTCCATATGATTGTGCAATTGTGAATGGTTATCATTTGTGAATGCTATCAATTTGTTCATTATACTATCTGATCTATAATGTTTATGTTGTAATAGATCATGATGCTTTGACGGTTCTTTGTTGCTGTACTTGTGCAGGTACTCTCCAAGTGTGTTAAGTACGGGGAGGAGTTGCAGGATCTGTCAAAGGAGAGAGAGATCAAGCAAGGAATTAAGCGGAAGTTCCAGGTTGGTCCTATTATCTTTCTCTTATCTATTACACATAGAAGAAAACATTGAGTTGCTTTAAACAGTTGTTTCTAGGGTAGGTGCCAAACCTAGAGGGCTAGAATTCTTTAGGAATACTAGTTTTCCTAGAAATAAGATATGTTTGGAAGTTGTCATTTTATTAATATGGTAACAACATTAAAATTTACTATTAAAATGTTTGGTTTATTAATGCAGCAATGCTAATTATTTATGGGATGGGTTGTATGGCCTTCGCAAATTTTTTCCGGTGGTAAGTAGGACTATTTTGTTTCGCACTTTGGGAGCTTTCTATCTGACATAGCCACATTTATAGTGTATAGCTACCAACCCTTACTTTATCACATTACAAGATATTATGGATGAAAATATAATAGATTATGATCCCAATCCTATAAGGACACAGGCATTCAAAACTCAAGATGAGTGCACAAGTGGCTTCTTTATGTCACACCAAGTCACAACCTCCACTTCTACATGGGGTTTCCAAAATGGAGGGGGGTATGGTATCATGTTTACACTCGATCTCCAAATTAATTCATTTATCTACATTTTGAGCAACAAGGTGTCAGAGGTGTTAGCGCTCAAATCTGCCTTAGGCTGAAATAAGGCAAGACTCAAGGCCACATCAAACCACGCTCAGCCTCGTAGCTAGCCCTACGAGGACAGGAGAGGGCTCTCTCCGGGTCAAACTCGGCAAAGATAATCGAAAAGGCTCGAGATGACCGAATTGATGACTGATTTTAGGCTAGGTATTAAGTACAAAGAGTTTAGGATTGATTTTTTATGATTTTGTTGAAATCAAGGGAAAGGCAATTTTGGGTGCGGGGATGAGGCACAGTTTTTGCAGAAGTCCACTTGGGGCAAGATAGGCATTTGTTTTGATGCCTTAAAGCAGGTGAGATGGATAGATCAGACTGGTGAAGGCTAAGGAGAGCAAGGGATCTCAAGGATTCTCCTTAAACTGAAGAAAACATAGAATATTAAACAAATTTAAAGGCAGAGCATAGCAATTTCATGGATTCTACCTTAACACTTCATTTTCTTAATAAGAGAATATTCAATAGAGATAATGATGCACATACAAAACTTACAAGTACTGAGAGAAACACACCATCAAGACATGAAGCCACATGGATCCCAAGTAGTGCTGCAAAACCCTGGTCTTTCCTTTGCCAAAAATGCTGGTAAAATATGTACAATATAGTCTCAAAACTATCCCAAGAGTCCAACCTCTGCTACTGAATGAAAATTTACATATATAGACCAAGCTATCCTAAATCCCTAACCTCTAGGGGTCGAGCTCCTCTTTCTAGGAGCAATTTGAACAAATTCTAAACATGGAGCAAGAATCTAGATGACCAAACAACCTGCCTCTAAAAAGAAGGAAACTGATTCATTACATTGATTTCTTGCTAATTTGTGAATGAATCCTCTAGAAGAAGGTAGATAAGTGCCATGTTGCATTACATACATCAAATTACATCATATTGGGTGAAAAGTTACATCAAAGAGTGAAACTGGTAGAAACTAGCCGAGTTCCTGAGCTGAAGGTGATAATCTGGGCCAAAAACTGTATGCGTAGCGCCCCTGATCCCTATGCGTAGCGCCCCTTTGAGCCTATTTTTGGAGCCCATCCTGACATCCAAATTGAGCTCATGATAGCTCGTTGGAAAGGCCTGGATGTCTACTTTCCCACCCAAGTGGAATTGTCCAATTTGGAGCTCATTTGCCCCCTCACAACTGAATTCTCCCAGAGGTACTACCTGCAGTTGAAAAAGGTGGCAGCAAGGTGGTTTTCATGATGTCTTTGGACATTTTTACCATCCAGAACTTGATGGAATGCCTTGGTAGTGGCTGTACAAGTGTATTTCTTCATGACAAATCCAAAACTACAAACCATTTGTCAATTGGACCTCCCAATCTTCAGGGTATCGCGCTACGCACTACGCGTAGAACCCAAAAACCTGTTTCTTAAGCCAAAATTTTTGAAATGACAACATTTTCTCCAAATGTGCCCAAAATTTGAGTGAAGACCCTCCATCATGTATCATGCTCAACGAGTGAAGCCTCAGCCAAAACTCGAAGCGGATCAGGCCTTTTGTGTCGTTTTTGTACTTTGCTCAAACGCCTTTTGAGGACCTTGATTCTCGCTTTGCAAACATGCATGCAAGCCCAATAGTGAGTCTTCATGTGACGAAGCATGTCCTTGTCCCTATTTGCCTTCGCCAACAACTTCTCCAGATGAGTGTTGACCCAGATGAGCATTGATTCCCTATCAATAGGTGTCAAATCAGCGGGTCTCCTTCGGGCCAATTCCTGGTCTTTGCGGATCTTCTGCAGCTCATAAAGTTCATGCTCATCTTCCAACTGCTTGTTGCGCTTCTCTAGGTAGTTGATCACCCATTTAGTCATCTGAAATTTCTTTTGCAGTGACTCATTATCGGCCCTTTGTTCTCGGATGATCTCCTTTAGCTCGGAGCTAGGAGAGCTAGCATCAACATCAATGATATTGGTGTCCTGGCCTCATGAAGGACCCTCGTCAACCATGGGTCTCTTGCCCCTATCCTGACTCTATAACTGTGCTGTAGATGGAAGTGAGACCCCTTCCACATGATGTGGAGATAATACTCACTCTGCTGATGGTGTCAACGAGACCCCTTCCACCCCGAGTGGAGATAGTACTCGTCACGCGGCCGCAAATAAGGCCCTGTGGCCTTTCTGATATGTCACATATATGGGGGCATCAACATGCTCGGTCTCAGGAATGTCAAGCTATTGTGAAGGCCCTCCCTCATCATGAACCAACTCTGGTTGTGGCTGAGGCACTGTGAAAAGGTCACGAGCAATAAAATCCTCCCATGTAATGCCCTACTGTGTCAGCTAATGAATCACCACAATTTTGATCAATGCATAATGGTATATTCTCCTATGCTGCTGCGCTGGGCTCTTCTTTTGCACTAAAGGCACCATCCTCTCTATGTTGCGAAACATAAAATATGGGATGTTCATTAGGCGCACCCTTGTAAAATGCATCAATAAACGGACATGGTATGCATAAAGACGTGAGAATGTGCCCTCACAACTGAAATATCGGATGATAAGTTTCATCAAAGGTGCAAACTGATCAATCAGGTAGTGGAAAGGAAAAACTCTACTCAAGTGCCTTATATACCCTAGTTTAATATATGGCTCATAATATGATTTCTCTAGCTGTTGTCGCTTATTCCACTGCTCCCCGATATTCAGAATTCCCGTGGCCTCTGCAATGGTTTCTGGTGACAAAATGAAATTAACTCCAGCAAGGTTCACATGTCCATCATGTAAATGAAGAACAAACAAGCGAGCTAATTCACCATGATGTTGAAACTGTGAAATTAGCTCACAAAAATGATAGCATGATTGGTGGCAAAAGCAATCCATGGCAAGTGGGCAAGCTTGTAATTGCACCATAGAAGTGGGTTCTTCTCTGAGATGTTTACCACCTTTGCCACCTTTACGAGGTCTTTGTGGCACATTTCCCTCTGTGGTGGAATCACTTTCATTTTCTTGCTCATAAGATGACTCTGTATTTGACATGGTTTTGAGACCAAAATAGGTGCAATAGGAGGACTGCAATGTGTATGCTGTAGGTGTGAAGAAATCTCAATTTCAATGTATCCTCAAAAAACTAGTTGAAGCATCATAAACATTCTGCCATAGTGGGTATTTTGCTTGCTATATTTTGGCATAAACAATCACAAAGATGTTGGTATGAAGTGTTGTTGTCTACAATTTTTGCAATGTTTTTAATACCCTATACAAAGTCCCTAGGGTTTGATTTATATTCTTAAACCCAACATCACTTGCATTTCTTTCAAACATACATTAAACACCATTCAACTTGATGCTTGAATCAAAGGAGACACCTACTTGTAAATGCCGGGGTGATTTGATGAGTTTTAGGCACAAAACACAGTGCTGGAATGGATGCGTAGCGCCCCTGTTGTGTGCGTAGCGCACCTCCCTGTGCGTAGTGCCTATGTTAATTTACACAGGAAATGCGTGCCCAATGCGTAGCGCACCGCCTAGTGCATAGTGCACCAATCCTATGCGTAGCGCGCACCTAAACTCTGCCTCTAGGGTTTGAAACTCGGGTTTTCGCCCTCCACTCTTGACAAATTCTTCTTGCTTGGATATGTGGTGGAGTAAAAGACTTGTTTCACTTTATATACACCCACAAAATATCTCATTTGAATAAATTAATTTCAAAACCCACTTTGTAAAGTTTGGGCACTTTCACTTTTGGTCTATTAATACAATGATGCTTTTTTTATTTCCTTTTTCTTTTCTGAGGTTTGGACTGAAGCTCTTTGTTGATTTTTGTTTGCAGGGATAGCTGCAACATACTTTGGCAAAGGAGACCAAGGCTGCACTCAAACATTTGAAGGGTTGACAATTTTGACAATTTTAAAAAAAAATGAGAAAGCGAGTTATCTTCAAAATGGAGTTTTGAAGAGAAGTCCTAATTCAACTGTACAATAATGAAAATTATTGAAATGATGATCGATCAAAGACATCCCTCTGGCCTGCTGGTCTCCTAATACTTTGCAAGACAAAAATGACTCAACCCTAGACCTAAAACCTCAAAATTTAAAACATGATTGTGAATGACCTTGGAAAACTTTATTTTAATGCATAAACCTGAACCAGCAGTACCAAACACGAGGGGAATGAGTGACACACAACCGCTCCATCAGAGTTATGGCATGCCTAACGAAATGCAACTGATCAAACGGATGGGACACCTAAAACATGAAATGCAAAAAGAGCTTTTGATCTCTGATGGAGGGATAACTAGACCGACTCTAACATTGGCTCCAATGGGGATGGTAGCTCCTTGGAGATGCCAAGAACCATAGATCTCTGTAAGAGCTAGACAGTGCCTTCATCCATTAGGCGATGGAGTCATTATTCCGATACAAAATCTTGAGAATTTGACTGAAAAACCAAAAACTGCTTTGACCAAACTAGACTCGAGACTAAAAGATTTAGACAACTGACTTGACAAACTCAGACTAACTAACTTTCGTTTTCAAAATTATAGCCTTCACCTCGGGCCCCAAACTGAAGATGAAAAGTTAGTGTACATGTGCAATAGAACCAAAGTAAAATGATATGTATAATGATGATGAAATGAGAAGAAAAGTACTCAAAAGTAGTATCTCTTTAACAACCGACCATTAATCGGCCCTCCCGGATATTCATCTCCATTCATCTCCTTGAGAAGGAAAGCATTTTGGCCGTGATATGCTGCAATCTTGTAAGGACCCTTCCATAAATTTTCAAATTTACCATGCTTTCCCTTGTCTTCATGTCGAGCATCCCATCTCAAAACTACCTCATCTAGCTGAAATGTGTCTGCCTTTGCTTTCCAGTCATAAATATTTTTGATGCGCTCCTGTAGCTTGCAAGTATTTTGAAATACCTCCTCCCGTTTCTGCTGTAAATGGATCATTTGATTAATCCTTCTCTGCATAGGATCCTCTTCACTACCCGCTTCTTGAAGCAATTTGACTACCGGGACAGCAAGTGAAGTAGGAAAAACTGTGTCTGTTTCGTACACCAACTCGAAAGGAGACATAACAATAGGCTTTTTCTGACTCACCCTATCAGCCCATAGTGCATTTATCAACTTCTTGTGCCAGCCCTTTTTGCTGATTTCCAACAATTTCTTAATGATATTGACCAAGGATTTATTAGATGACTCCGCCAATCCATTTCCTTGAGGGTGGTATGCGGTTGAATGTCCCCAAACTAATATTGTACTTATAACAAAACTCAATCATCCTTTTGACTTAAACGCTGCTGCATTATCCGTGATTATCTTACTTGGACATCCAAAGCGTGACAAAATATTAGTCTCGAGAAAAGAAATAATTACCGCATCCGTAGCTTGTCGAGTAGGAATTGCTTCAATCCATTTTGTGAAGTAGTCCATGGCCATCAATATCCATCGATGCTGTCCTGATGATGCCGGATGAATTTCACCAATGAAATCCAATCCCCACTGCTGAAAAGGTGCGCTGACTTCAATTGGTTTGAGAGGCAAAGGCTGGAGTTTCTGCTTTCCTTGAAAAATTTGGCATTCGTGACAATTTTTAACATCCTTATATACATCTGAAAATAATGAAGGCCAATAATAGCCTGCCCTTAATATCTTGTTTGTCGTGGTCTTCCAAAACAAATGACCCCCACAATCCCCTCTATGAAAGTCTTCCATGACTCTTTGGGCTTCCTCCTCTACAAACAATTCAATAACCTTCCACCAGGGTCTTTCCAAAACAATGCTGAATCGAGAATGCAAAATTTGGCAGCCTTCAATTTCAATGTTCTACTTCTGTTTCTTGGCATTCGAGGAGGCGAAGATAAATGCTAAAGTACATATAAAATATTAGCGTACCACGGAGAAGAAAGAAAAATTTCAGATACCTGAATGGATGGGTTCTCCTCATCTTCATCAGACATGGCAGCAATCAAATTTATATCTAGGATTTGCAGATTTGTTTTAGCCATTAGCTTGGCGATTCCTTGACCTTTGATCAGCTTGGTGGGTTTAATTTCAACATCATATTCTAACAACGTAGCAATCCACTTACCCCTTCTCCCTTCTGGATCTGCCTGTACTAGAATATCTTTAACTGCTGCGTTAGGAACATAAGCTAGAATATGGGAATGCAATATGTACACACGGAAATCTTTCAAGGCCTTTACAAGCGCAAGTGCTTGCTTCTCAATGATGTTATATTTCAATTCTCCATCTCTAATAATGTGATTGAAAAAAGCAATGGGCTTTTCTACACCTTCTCTCTTCTGCATTAGTACAGTTGCCAAAGTGTGCTAAGAAGCAAATGAAAACAAAATAAAGTCTTGAGTGTAGTCGGGGCTGATCAAAATAGGAGCTGAAGAAAGAGATAACTTCACTAGATTAAATGATTTAACCGCCTCTTCGGTCCACTTTACCTGACTTTCCTTCTTGAGCATGCTTGTGATCTCTCTAAGATGCTCTGCTAGATTTGGAATGAAGCGACGCAGAAAATTCAGTTTACCATTGAAAGACTGAATTTCTTTCTTGTTCTGGGGCTGTTCAATTTGCTGAATGGCTTCAACTCGTGCTGGATCAATACGAATGTCGTCTTTAGATATGATGTGGCCAAGAATTTTGCCCTCATCCATGGCAAAAAGACTCTTTTTTGGGTTCAACGAGATGCCATATTTTTTGCACTTTAGGAAAACAATTTTCAAATGATACAAATGTTCCTCATCAGAATTTGAAAACACGGTTAAGTCATCAAGATAAACAACCAAAAATACAACTTTCTCATTGGCGAAAGCCATGTCCATTGCACGCTGAAAGGTAGCTCCTGCATTTTTCAAACCAAACGACATCTTTGCATAATGAAATGTTCCCCATGGAGTGGTGAACGTTGTCTTGTCACGGTCATCTTCATGCACTAAAATCTGATTGTAACCTGAATAACCGTCAAGTAGTGACATCCTTGATGCTCCAACCACTCACTGCAATATATGATCCATTTTGGGCAGCGAATAATTGTCTTTTAAGGACACCTTATTTAAATTTCTGAAGTCAATACATAAACGGATCTCACCTGTCTTCTTTCTTACGGGCACCAAGTTTGATATCCAATCTAAAAATCGGATAGGCACAATGATCCCTGACTTATACAATCTGTTTACCTCTTTCTCAATTGATGGCAGCAACTTCAGATTGATTCTCCTCAACTTTTGACAAAAAGGCTTCTGATTTGGCTTAATAGGAATAGTATGCTGAATGATATTTGTATCATATGTTTTAAGATCTGAGTAATCCCATGCAAATACATCAGAAAATAAAGACAACAATTTCTTATATTCAGCTTTTACCTTTGGTGACAATGACCTTGATAGCTTAACCATCTTGGGATTTTCAGCTGTCCCAATGTTTACCTCTTCAAAACCCTTTTTAGTTGGTTTCAATGTCGGTTTGTGGGCCACATCATCTTGGTCAAATAGCTCCTCTAAAGGAATCAATCCCTTAGGAATAATGTTGTCCTTAAGTTGCAGCACGTCCATTTGACTTATTTGTATATCGTCAATACCATTATCATTTTTAATATCTATTGAGGAATCCTTGAACTTACCCTTATTTTGTAGAAACTCATTGAACTCTTCATCATCTTGAAAAACTTGCCAAGAACGCTGACTGTCTGGAACATTGGGACAATGCTTCACATGAATCTCGAACTTGTTACTAGAATTCATTGGAATTTTTAAATTGCTTGCTGCCTTAGCAAGTCCATCAGCAACACCATTTTGTATGTGCGGAACACATGTCAAGATATGGTCCGAAAACAACTTCAAAATATCTAAGACTGCATTTCGATATGCTCTCATACGAGTATGCTTGGCCTGCAACTCACCTTTAACTTGTTTTATTACCAACTCGGAATCACCATAGACCGCAATCTTCTTTGCTTTTAGTTTCTTAAGAATCTTTAGGCCAGCAATGAGAGCCTCATATTCCGCCTCATTATTTGAACAATCAAATGCTAGTTTATAGGAACACACTCTCACCTTGATTGGAACTTTGTCTTGAGCAGAAAAAGGACTTCGAATCCACATACCAATACCAGCACCATCACTCCCTACTGCGCCATCGAAATCCATGGTCCAAAGACCATCTCCATCCTCCTCCAAGTGCTGAAATTGTACTGCCTCTGATTTTTTTGTTTGCTGCCCCTTTTCTTCAGCGGTTTGTTCCATGATAGCTTGCTTTTCTCCTCTTTCCTTTTGTAGTACTTCTCTAAAATTTTCAGTGATCTCTGGTATGTCTTCCGCTTGAACTAACTGACTATCTATATCATTAAAACTATCAGCAAATAAAACAAATGACTCCAAATCTGTATGTACATAATTTACAGGATGATTGATCGGCTTCTCTTTACTAGTTATCATATATTTCATCTTTTGCTCGCGATATAGCTTTCTCATTTGACTGAAGACTGGAATTGTGGCATAAGAGAAGTCTAACTGTAGAGTACCCTTCAACTTAGCTCCCCAAGATCTTGAAAGTAGCATACCAAAAAGTGGAGGAATGTCTGCCACAACCACATCCATCAAGACATTTTTCGCTGGGATTTGGTCTAAACTAACAACCAAATCTTTGATGAGCCTGATACATCTCACATGACTGGAATCAAATGAATATAAATCATGATATTTCCTTGTTTTGTCTAACCCCAGCTTCTCCATGATCGCCTTTGGCATCAAATTGTGTGAAGCACCCGAATCGAACATGGCATTATGCAAGACATATTCATGCAATCTCAAACTGATATAAAAGGGAGGAACATCACTATCAGGGGGCTGACCATCCAATGCTGGCCCAAAAATCAGTTCGGGTTGATCATCTTCAAAGTTCACTGTGTCAAGCATGGGATCAAAGTTCAGAATTTTGGAGACTTGACCTCGGTAGCTGCTGTTTTTCATGATTTCAATCAAAGGAATAGATATTTTTAATTTGGAAATTTCATTTTCCAAACTAAATGCTGAAACTTTTTCGACTTCTTTGGCCGGAATTTCTCTCCTATCTTTGATTATAGCTGCCTGATTTGTCTTTTCTGCTACTGATATCTTGCTAGTTGTAGGATCAATTGTCTCCTTTCCTTTCTTCGGTGGTGTCGGTGAATCCATCTTTGGTGCTGTAGCTTCCTTTCTTTTCTGAATGGGATTGATAGGCACATCTCAGTTCTTCAATGAATACTGCTTCTATTGAGTGGACAAGGCATTCAAATATCCTCTTTGGTAATCATCTAAATCTGCATCATTAGCTAAGATAAAATCTTCGTCTTGCTAGGCGTCTGAACTTTCTCCATACTCATCTTCTTCGGTGATGTAAATGGGCAGATCATCAGGAGTAAAGAAGTGATTTTGGTCCCCTGCTACATCAGCATCTTCATCTGAATCTTGAGTTACAAAATTCTGCAAAAGAGGAGTTTTGATTGGTTGCTGAGCTGCCGGCTCTTGTACTCTTGGTTCACGCTACTTGATTCTGTACTGAGTTTGTTGTTGACCACGGTAATTTGGATTACGAATCTGCGGTTCTGATTTTTCCAAGTTGAGTCTTTTGAACATCTCACGAAGCCAAGGTGGTTCTGATGATGTAGATTCTTCCTTTATAGTCACTCTTTTCTCTGCCTTCAAGCGTGCTCTCTTGTCGTTCAGATTTGCCTCAACATTGACAGCAATCTTCTGCATATCTTCTAAAGTAGGTGGATCTCTATCCCGTAATGAATAAGCCATCTCCGGATCAAAGCCATCCGAGAATTTGAGAAGAGATGATTTTCTAGATGGTCTTAAATCATCAGGGATAGCATTATAAACTATATTGAACCTGATAATGTAGTCTTGGACAGACTCACCGTGATTGCGTTTGATATTATTGTACTCGACATTGATCTAAAGTGGATCCTTTCTAAGTTCCCAACGATCAAGAAACTGCTTCTGAAGTTCAGCCAACGTAGGTATACTTCTAGCTCCCAAGCCTCTGAACCATTTTCTTACCTCTCCTTCGAATGTTTGCACAAACAATTGCATAGTTACATCCTCGTCATCAATATCATATAAATCATAAAAAGTTGCCATTTTGTCTATGTGCTGCTGAGTAGACACACTTTGAGGAGTGCCATCAAATAAAGGGATTTTACTCTGATAGTCCGCGGACATATCATGCAATTGCTGAGGTAAAGCAAGAGGTGCAAAGCGAGCAGCCATTGCTCTAGGTGGATTTACTCTCGGTGTTGTTGGCGGAGTTGATGCTGCTTGATCCAGGTGGATATTGGTGGCCACGTACCAAGTCCATCTGGACCCCCATCATCGTTTCTCTCAGCATTTTCAGTTTCCTTAATTGTAGCACAACTTACTATTTTTAGCATTTTTTCGGGTCCTGAACTTCCGGAGCCATTTTGAGGCCCTAAACGACGTTTTTTGGGAAATATGGGGGCAACA
>APFE031162378.1:7304-20053 GCA_000404065.3 Pinus taeda | reverse complement strand
ACACAAGTTTCAGGTGGGTGACAAAGTCTGGTTGCATTTGCAAAAGGAACGCCTTACCGGAGCCTATTGGAAACTCAGACCACTTCAATATGGCCCTTACACCATTACCAAGGCTATGGGAGACAATGCATTTGAGCTTAGCATTCCCCCATTCCTTGGCCTACACCCGATGTTCAATGTCGACCGCCTTCAGCCATAACTTCCACCATTACTAGACACGTCCGACATTGCAGAACAACTCACACCCACAGAGTTAAATCCAGCTTGCATGGAACAAGCTGCAACTGATCGGATCATGGACACACAGATCAAGCACACTCGCCAGCAGAATATCCAACTGTATCGAGTTGTCAAAGCAGGACAACTCCTTCACCAGGGCAAGTGGCTCACCAAGGACCAAGTGCAGCAGAAGTGCCCTCATCTCATGGAGGAACTCAACGCAATGGGGACCATTGCTTCCTAAGGGGGGAGGAATGATCCAGGTGGATATTGGTGGCTACCCGCTAATTCCATGTGGATCCCCTCTAGTGCTTCTTTCATTTCTTTCAGTTTCCTTAATTATAGCATAGTTTACTATTTTTAGCAGCTTTTCGGGTCCTAAACTTCCGGAGCCGTTTTGAGGCCCTAAACGACGTTTTTTGAGAAACCTACCGCCAGCGATTTTTCTATCTAAAAATCATCTTTCTCGTCGTATTCATCGGAGAGATATTTTCAACGGGCTATCATGCGCATCAAATGGAGATAAGATGGCTAATTCGCGACCCCGGGAAGTTGATGTACCAACTTACCCAAAAACGGGGCCCACAATTTGGCGTTTCATCTTCCAGGGTTAGGTTTTGGAATGTGAAGAGTTTTTCCATTGTTTCTAAAAAATAAATAGGCCTTCGAGCCTCATTGTAACATAGTTCAGAGGCATGTAGCCACACATCTCTTCTCAGAGATAAGCTACCTTCGCCCTATCTGGTTTATTTCCATTTCCGGTTGTAAGCATATTTCAGTATTTTCCATTAATGAAATGAAGTATTATTTCCGCTGCATCTTTGTGTATATGGTTATCTCTGTAATTTGTTGCGTTCCTGTTTAAGTCTGGATCATTGAATTGTATCAACAAGAACCACAAAAGAAACCACATGTGCATATGGATTGTAGCTTAACAATGTTTTCAAGTTATAAACATGCAATTGGTGCAGCTTTCTAATTCGATATTTAGATTGTCGTTCATTTGGATTATAGAATTGGCTGATATTAATTTGAAATGTACAACTGCCCTCAGCTAAGTTTATCTTTGTTAACCGACTTTGAATGACATTTTGTTTTGTTTTCATAATGCCGTCCCCTAAATGAGCACATGGTGTTATGATTTCCTTGCTTCCCTTTGAGTCTTCACTTTGATCCTCATTGTTGCACACGATCAACTTTTGATTTCTTCCTTTTATGGGTTATCATATTTTCTTTAACATAAGCAATCTCCTCATCATCAACTAGAAGGGAGACATTACAGAGCATTTTTTTTCTGGTATTTTATGGCTTCTTTCCTTTCCAGCATCGATTCTAACCTCATTTTCAGTAATGGAAACATATTCTTCAACTTCATCTTCCTCATATTCAAAAGTAACATGTTTACCTTTACTAGATTGATCCACTTTAGGCATTCTTTGTTGATCCCATGTATGTAGTCTTATAGCATCATGAAGTAATTTGTTTTGTTTCTTTCTCATATATTCTTCTAACTCTGTGTCGAAACCACTAACCACATCCATAATATCTCATTTTATATAATAAATTCTCCCCAACATAATTGAGAGACCCTCAAAAAAATTATGTCAAACAAAATACAATATGTCAACATTAAGTTATAAAAAATATAATGATACAATTACAATAATGCAAAACACATAATATAAATAAGAATTTTTTTATTTTTTGTGAAATTTTGTTTACGATTTGTATATATATTTTTGTAGAAATTTCACCCGTCTCATACATCGACAACGCAAAACCATATTTAATCATGTCATGTGACTTGGGCAGTTTTGTAAGTACATAAACAATTTATGTATCCAACACCAAACATATGTCCAATAATTTTCCCAGCACCTCATAACTTCCACCATCATAAATCATGCCATCATATAGATATATCTACAGAGTTTCTTCATCTTCTCTATCATTTCACAAACCATGCAAATTTTGTATGACTCATTTCAGGTGATTTCCTCCAATATGAAATCATCTTCTTTTCACTTGAGGAGCCACTTGTTGTATGTTTACAATGTGGCACAATTTGGTAATCTAAAATTATCATAAGTTAAAACTGATGTAAAATTGATTAGCCATTAATGAATTGAATGTTAACTGAAAGTGCAGAAACCGAGAGAACTGCTTGAGAAGAAAGACTCTACGGAAAATGATAAAACATAAGTAAAATACATAATAGAAGTGAAAACAATGAAAACACAATGATACTAGACAACAATATTGATTACGGAGTTTGTCCCTGATGGACTACGTCTCCAAGTCCACTTTCAAGATGGGCAGCCGCTTTATTAGGATTGAAACAGAAGAGGTCGATTACACAGAGATTTGGCCAAACTGAATGTGCACGTAGGAACTTCTGGTCACTTTCAAAGGATAACTCTCTAAACCATATTTCCAATGCCTGTCACAGTTCCCAATTCTGACTCCAGATGCTCCTGTTACATTGAAAACAAAAACAACCCCTAACCTCTAAAATCTGCATACAAAAACCAAAATCACTCTCCTCTACTTCAATGAGCAAAAACTGCCTCTTATAGCCCTGTAGGTACATTCGAGTCTCCCATGACTAAGATAAGCATGAGTAGGCTTGATTTGGTTAGGTTGATACTCAGTCCATTCATGTCTTGACTTCTTAGGATAGGGTTGCATGGTAGTTATATTAATAATAGCAAAAAACTTAACAAAACCCATAAACATACTTTATAATAAATTCATAGCTGTTGGTAGCTTACTGACCGAGCAGAGGAGGTTGACCACCCATGTGAATAGGCTGCAGTCTAAACCCAAAATTCCACCTCTACAGTCTTCCCCGGTGGTTCTGGCTACCATTACTCTGCTGGTTACCACAAACTGTTCACATGTCAACAGTTTCTGACACAGCTACGGTTTAGGCTCGTTCCGAATCATTAACTCTTGGTGCTAACTCGATGGCTAACCACTAACCATTCACATGGCTAACATTCCCCGTTGCAGTTAACTCCATGGTTTCCAAACCCATCTATAAACATACCCGCTTACCTGCTCACATGGACATGGTCCCCGTGCAGTTTAGGCCTGTAGTTATGTGACCGAAATGGTAGTTTGTAATGTTTTATTGTATTTACAATAAGTCAAGGGTCTTAAAACATAGTTTTGGTAGGTTTTAATTCATAGTAACATGTCCCTCCAGAAGTCAGAGAAATGCTCTGAGCCTCTCTAATTTAGTAAATACCTTAGTGCTTTAGGGGAAATTAGTGACAATTTAGGAAGAATGAGTGGGGAAGTTAATTATTCTGACTTTGCTTTTCTTGAGATGTTTTCAATATAATGTATGCCTTGGCCTTGTGATCAAAGTAAAATATTAACACATTTAGAGTCATCATCCATCATATATGATTCTGCAACCAAGATCTACCTACCCTACCTACTTTAACCTAACATTTTCACTTCTTTATTTGGGTGCACTTACACTGGAAAGCCCTCATCAAAATTTTCTTTTCTTTTACATGGCAAAGCCTATCTAAGTCTACACTTACTACATCCAAGGGCTTAGATTAAACTATTGAGCTCCTTATTCACTCTACCTATCTACTTATCTGCCAAGATTACACTGTTTGGTCAGATATTTATTCTCTATTTCTACAACATGAAATTGAAATATGAACTAGCCAAGTTTAAACTGTTTGACTATTCATGAATTGTGGCACAAATGACAAGCTGCACACAATTGTTTATTACACAAAGTGAAAAAGTAGTGGCATTTAAATTTGCACACTTTCCTGGTCTTTCTTTGTTGGGGTTCATTTTCTTTCATTTTTTGACCATTTTTATTCTTTTTACCTTTCGATTTTTCTTTTAGTGTATAACCTCTTTACATTTTTTAAATTTTTTGATTTTTTGAAAATATGGAAAAGCTTTGCAACAAGAAAAGGTATGAACATATTACATAGCTCATCAACTCAATCATGACATATGACACCTATTTGTATAGGGGACTAACAGGTAGTTTCATACAACATCATCCCAACTATCTTCATTCAACAATTTAACCATATGTTCTTGTATTTTCATATAAACCTTGTGACTGAATACATAAAGTAAAAAATGTTAATATAGTGATATGTATAAAAAATACTATGAATGACAATATATTATATTTAAAAGAAACTCATAATCCAAAAATAAGAAAAAATAATTCAACAAACTTACTTTTGAAATTCCTCACACATTTTGTCCAATGAGAATTCACTTAACTTCACATGGGATAATATTGGTTTGATAAGTTGTTCATCGTTGTTCTCCAAGGTGTGATAGTCATATCATGTGGAAGGTGCTTCATTCCAGGACTTGATTTACTGCTGGTAGATATCATTGGTTTAGACTTTTTAACCTTCTTGTTTCTTATGGAAATGTTCTCCCACGTGGCAAAAATATCATTAATCAATTACCAGATCTCTCCAATTCTAAATGCCTACTGGAAAATGTTATCCATACCTATGAATATATATGAATTTACTTTTCCATCTTTTGAATTGATTTTTCTTCAATTTCATAACCTATTTCCTTACAACATTCCTTTCGAAAGGAAAAACTAACCGTTGTCTTATCTCCAAGACATTTTTCCTCAAATTCACTATGAATAAATCTAACCCTTTGGATGAAAGTCATAGACATTCCATACTCATTATCTATATTATGATCCCATGCCAATAGCTTTGCTTCTGTATCTGTTAAACCAACATAAAAGATACATCTCATTGTTTCAAAATGTGAGTTATTGGGATATTCCTCCATCAATTGTCTTTCGACCTCTTCAGAATAGTTTCCCCCAATTACATAATATTTGTATTGAAAACATTTTGGCTTCTCAAATTCCTTTTCGTTAGGAACTTGAATTGTATCAACAAGAACCACAAAAGAAACCACGTGCATATTGATTGTAGCTTAACAATGTTTTCAAGTTATGAACATGCAGGTGGTGTGGCTTTCTAATTCAATATTTAGATTGTCCTTCTTTTGGCTTATAAAATTGGCTGACATTAAGTTGAAATGTACGAACACCCTCAACTAAGTTTATCTTTTTTAATCGACTTTGAATGGCATTTTGTTTTGTTTTCATAATGTCGTCCCCTAAATGAGCACTTGATGTTATGATTTCCTTGCTTCCCTTTGAGTCTTCACTTTGATCCTCATTGTTGCACATGATTTTTTCAGAATGATCAACTTTTGATTTCTCCCTTTTATGGGTTATCATATTTTCTTCAACATAAGAAATCTCCTCATCATCAACTAGAAGAGAGACATTACAGGGCATTTTTTTTGGTATTTTATGGCTTCTTTCCTTTCTAATATCGATTCTAATATCATTTTCAGTAATGGAGACATATTCTTCAACTTCATCTTCCTCATATTGAAAAGTAACATGTTTACCTTTACTAGATTGATCCACTTTAGGCATTCTTTGTTGATCCCATGTATGTAGTCTTGTAGCATCATGAAGTAATTTTTTTTGCTTCTTTCTCATATATTATTCTAACTCTGTGTCGAAACCACTAACCACATCCATAATATCTCATTTTATATTATAAATTCTCCCCAACATAATTGAGAGACCCTCAACAAAATTATCTCAAACAAAATACAATATGTCAACATTAAGTTATAAAAAATATAATGATACAGTTACAATGATGAAAAACACATAAATATAAATAAGAAAACTTATTTTTTGTGAAATTTCGTTTACGATTTGTTTATATATCTTTGTAGAAATTTCACCCGTCTCATACATCGACAATGCAAAATGATATTTAATCATGTCATGTGACTTGGGCAGTTTTGTAAGTACATAAACAATTTATGTATCCAACACCAAACATATTTCCAATAATTTTCCCATCACCTCATAACTTCCACCATCATAAATCATGCCATAATATAGATATATCTGTAGAGTTTCTTCATCTTATCTATCATTTCACAAACCATGCAAATTTTGTACGACTCATTTTTGGTGATTTCCTCCAATATGAAATCATCTTCTTTTCACTTGAGGAGCCACTTGTTGTATGTTTTACAATGTGGCACAAGTTGGTGATCTAAAATGATCATAAGTTAAAACTGATGTAGAATTGATTATCCATTAATGAATTGAATGTTAACTGAAAGTGCAGAAACCGAGAGAACTGCTTGAGAAGAAAGACTTTACGACAAATGATAAAACATAAGTAGGATAGATAATAGAAGTGAAAACAATGAAAACACAGTGATACCAGACAACAAGATTGATTACGGAGTTTGTCCCTGATGGACTATGTCTCCAGGTCCACTTTCAAGATGGGCAACCGCTTTATTAGGATTGAAACAAAAGAGGTCGATTACACAAAGATTTGGCCAAACTGAATGCTCACGTAGAAAATTTTGGTCACTGTCAAACGATAACTCTCTAAACCATATTTCCAATGCCTGTCACGGTTCCCAATTTTGACTCTGGATGCTCCTGTTACACTGAAAACAAAAACAACCCCTAACCTCCAGAATCTGCATACAAAAACCAAAATCACTCTCCTCTACTTCAATAAGAAAAAACTGCCTCTTATAGCCCTGCAGGTACATTCGAGTCTCGCATGACTAAGATAAGCATGAATAGGCTTGATTTGATTAGGTTGATACTCGGTCCATTCATGTCTTGACTTCTTAGGATAGGGTTGCATGGTAGTTATATTAATAATAACAAAAACCATAACAAACCCCATAAACATACTTTATGATAAAGTCATAGCCGTTGGCAGCTTACTGACCGAGCGGAGGAGGCTGACCACCCATGTGAATAGGCCGCAGTCTAACCCCCAAATTCCACCTCTGCAGTCTTCCCCGGTGGTTCCAGCTGCCATTACTCTGGTGGTTACCACAAATTGTTCACATGTCAACAGTTTTCGATGTGGCTACGATTTAGGCTTGTTCTAAATGGTTAACTCTTGGTGCTAACCTGATGGATAACCACTAACCATTCTCATGGCTAACATTCCCCATTGCGGTTAACTCCGTGGTTTCCAAACCCGTCTATAAACATAGCCGCTTACCTGCTCACATGGACATGGTCCCCGTGCGGTTTAGGCCTGCAGTTATGTGACCGAAATGGTAGTTTGTAATGTTTTATTGTATTTACAATAGGCCGAGGGTCTTAAAACAAAGTTTTGGTAGGTTTTATGTCATAGTAACATGTCCGATAGAGTTTAGGACTAGGTAATGGTGTAGACTTAGGTTAGGGTTTAGGTTAAAAGGTTTAAGACTAAGTTTTTTATTGTCATAGTTTGATACAATGTTGGTACATGGGTTTTAATGTTTTTAATGCATTTTGAATGTTTGCATTAGATTCTAGTTTTAGGGTTTTAAATTAGGATTTTCATCAAATAGATAAAAACCCATTTACCACCAAATGTCACAAAGTGACATTTGTCTCATGACGAAAAACAAACCTTGTAAATGGACGACAAAACTCACATTGATGATCAACCCTGGCAGAACTGTTAATGAACACTTGTCGAAAACCAGAGACAAACCCATTACCATGAAAATGATTAACATCACCTGAACAACCTGAACCTTAACAACACTGTCGAAACTGAACGACACTAGACTGAACTACTGACGACGACACTAGACTGAACTACTGACAACGACACTAAACATTGATGATGAACCTCTGCAACTGATCTGATGAGATCCTCCTAGATCAGTCCTCTCAACTTGAAAGATTTTGGACCACAAAAGTTTTACTAAACAAATAGTCAATTAGGGTAGAGCTCTCTTACTTTCCACCTTGCCCTGATGATGTACCAATACATTTGACCAATCACCTGCAAGTGATGAGCCTGATGATGCTGACCATGGCACATTTTGAACCGGTGACCTGTTCCATCCATCTGAAGTATGAACAACTTGCGATGATGGTCAAACAACCTATTATGAACATGGAAATTATTTCTTTCCATGAAAAACCATGAGTTAGCGATTCATAACCATCTTTTAAAATAGTCTCTACAGTATATTGTTTGATACCATTGACATGTATTAACAATCTATTTTGTGAAATAACAGAGACAATCAAATATGTTTTTGACATCAAACCAACTACTTGACTTGACATACTTCCCTGCTTCCTGATTACTAAGTGAACTTGCTGCCATAAGCCCATCAAACTGTAATATGGAAACTGTTGTAACTTAGTTTGATTCTGAAAGTATTGAATTAGTTGTTGATTTGTTTGAATCACTTTTTCCTTATTCATTAATTGATGTTTCCATTGATTAGCACTTTCCCCTGATGCGTAAGTTTCCCTCAAATACTTTGACACTGATTTAGAAAAGTTTTTGTTATGAAAACAAATAGGCTTCCTCTCCAATTGAAAAGAGGTTTCCAAACTGTTCAAAACATGAAATGGTGACACAATACAAGAGAAATGTAACACTGACTTTCCCCAATACTGACCTGCATCCCTGTAACTGTTAATTTCCAAACTTGAACTGAATTGATTCATTCTAACATTAGGAAGAGGAGTTTTAGGCACAAACTATAATTCATGTTGTATTCCCTACTTATGAGTACGATGTTTGGTTTTACATAGAACTGGAAAAGTTTCTACCTCTTTAATCAAACTATCTTTAAAATGAGTCTCATAACTTGAACAAACATCATGTTGATTCTTATGTTGTTCCTTTACACACATGATTACAAATCTTTTATTTGAACTTACTAATCACTTCATTTGATTAGAAACAATATTCAAATGATTTTTACTTTGATGTTCCCTAACAATAAATTCATCCCCATCTTTCTTAACGTGATATTTATGTTCTCCCCTGTAAAATACTACATCACGATCATAAAGATAAGGACTTCCTAAGACAACTCATCAATGTAATTAGCTGTAATGGCAAATCTTAATCGATAATGGTTTGTGACTTTTATCTGAGTTGATTTATTTAGCCATCCTAATGGGTAAGGTTTTGGATGTTTCTTTGTTTCCAAACCCACAATCTTAACTAAATATTTAGATATTAGATTGGCCTGTGATCCACTGTCAAACATTGTATCTATCTTTGTGTGCTTAGAAGTTATCCTTATGTTAAATAATTCCACTCTTTTATCCTCATTTGAAGGATTTATGTTTGATGAAGATGCAATGGTATTTGAACTTGAACCAGTGTCAGAAGTTTTACCTGTCGTAACCATAGCAGTTATCCTCCCTTTATCACTTGAATCTGAACCTAGATTTTGTTGGACTACTGCAATTGCCTTCTTTTCATCCTTCTCCTTAAGGAACTTTTTGGGCTTAAGTTTTGGATGAAGTTTCCAACACTTAGATTCATCGTGACTGATTCTCTGGCAATGATACCAAGTAGGCCTTTCCTTCTGAGCTATCGCTGATTTCTTTCTCTTCAAATTGTTCTTCCTCTTACTGTCATTGGAATCTTTTATTTCCAACTCTTTGGATGACTTCGATGAAAACTTGAATAGTTTTCCACCTGATTCAATATGTATGGCCTAAACACACACTTCATCAAAATCATCAGGATTAAACATCAATAATATATGCTACAAATATGAATGTAAACTACCGATGTATTTTAATAAAGTTTCACGTGTATCCAATGAAATACCAAGCACCAATGCTTTCTTTCTGAACTCATGAGTAAACTCCTGAACACTCTTCCCTTTACCTTGCCTCAGATGTTGTCAATCATTAACAAATTGCTGCATGTATCCTAAAGGATAGAATTGTTTCCTAAGAGCTTTTAAAAACTTGGACCTTGAAGAGATGACTTTTCCTTTTCGCTTTACATCTATATGAATTTTACTTTCCCACCAGATTAAAGTTGTTCCCCCCATTCTAAGTGTAGCTAACTGAATTTTTGTTTTATCATTAGAAATGTTATGAATACGAAAATACACTTCTAACAACTTAATCCAGTTATCTAACTTTTCGGGATTCATTTCACCATCATAAATAGATAAATAAGATTTTACATCAAGATTTGAAAGATATGTTTTCTTAGGTTTCTTTTCTGTTTCAGATTCTGCACTGGAAGAACAAGATGATGATGATGATGGAGATGATGGAGGTGAAGGTGGTTTATCAACCTTGCCTTTACCTTTGTCCTTCTTCAATGTCTTTGAAGAATAAGTTGCATCTCTCACCCTCTTGTCTTCGTAAAGTTCTCCCAACATCTACTCCATAGTCAAGAATGCTTGTTGAAATTGTTCATCACTCATCTTAGTTTCATTTTTTTCACCTACATCATATCCTCTCATGGTCAACTTATGAATGACTCATCGCTTTCTAATCTCTCGATCAATCTTCTCAAGGATTCCTTCTCCTCATTGAGACTTTGACCTAGTTAAAATTCAATGGAAAATTCTACAAATGCAATTGGCTCTGATACCAAATTATATGATCTGAAATTATCATAAAGTTAAAATTGATGTAGAATTGATTAGCCATTAATGAATTGAATGTTAACTGAAAGTGCGGAAACCAATAGAACTGCTTGAGAAGAAAGACTTTATGACAGCTGATAAAGCATAATTAAGATGCATAACAAAAGTGAAAACAATGAAAACATAGCGATACCAGAAAACAAGATTGATTATGGAGTTCGTCCCTCATGGACTATGTCTATGGGTCCACTTTCAAGACGGGCGACCACTTTATTAAGATTCAAACAGAAGAGGTCAATTACATAGAGATTTGACCAAAATGAATGTGTGTGCAGGCACTTCTGGTCACTGTCAAGGGACAACTCTTTAAACCAGCTTTCCAACGCCTATCATGGTTCCCAATTTCGACTTTAGATGCTCCTGTTACACTGAAAACAAAAATATCCTCTAACCTCCAGAATCTCCATACAAAAACCAAAATCACTCTCCTCTACTTCAATGAGCAAAAACTTCCTCTTATAGCCCTGCAGGTACATTCGAGGCTCCCATGACTAAGATAAGAATGAATAGGCTTGATTTGGTTAGGTTAATACTCAATCCATTCATGTCTTGACTTCTCAGGATATGGTTGCATGGTAGTTATATTAATAATAGCAAAAAACTTAACAAAACCCATAAACATACTTTATAATAAAGTCATAGCCGTTGGCGGCTTACTGACCAGGAGAAGGAGGTTGACCGCCCATGTGAATAGGCTTTGATCTAACCCCCAATTTCCATCTTCACAGTCTTCCCCAGTGGTTCCAGCTACAATTACTCTGGTGGTTACCACAAACTATTCACATGTCAACAATTTCCGACGCAGTTATGGTTTAGGCTTGTTCTGAATGGTTAACTCTTGGTGCTAACCCGATGACTAACCACTAACTATTCACATGGCTAACATTCCCTGCTATGGTTAACTCCACAGTTTCCAAACCTGTCCGTTAACATACCCGTTTACATGCCTGCTCACATGGACATGGTCCCCCGCAGTTTAGGACCGCGGTTATGTGGCTGATATGGTAGTTTGTAATGTTTTATTCTATTTACAATAGGCCGAGGGTTTTAAAACATAGTTTCGTTAGGTTTTATGTCATAGTAACATGTCCGATAGAGTTTAGGACTAGGTAATGGTGTAGACTTAGGTTAGGGTTTAGGTTAAAAGGTTTAAGACTTAGGTTTTTATTGTCATAGTTTGATACAAAATTGATACATGGGTTTTAATGTTTTTAATGCATTTTTAATGTTTGCATTAGATTCTAGTTTTAGGGTTTTACATTAGGACTTTACATCAAATAAAAAAGAAACCATTTACAACCAAATGTCACAAAGTGACATTTGTCTCATGACAACAACCAAACCTTTTAAATGGATGACAAAACCCACGTCGATGATCAACGCTGGCAGAACTGTTGATGAATACTTTTCGTCAACCAGATACAAACCCATTACCATGAAAACCATTAACATCACCTGAACAACCTGAACCTTAACAACACTGTCGAAACTAAATGGCACTGGACTGAATTGTTGACGACGAGACTGAACACTAACGATGAACCTATGCAACTAATCTGATGAGATCCTCCCAGATCAGTTGGCTTCGTTCAACAATATTCATTGAGGGTCCACTTGCAACTTTAGATGATGTCAATGTTGCCTTTGGTCCAAAAATATTCATAAATACGTTCTTTGAAGCCATTTTCTTGCAAAAAACTATATATATATATATATATATATATATATATAATATATAATTATAATATATATATATAAATATTATATATATATAATATATATATATATAGATATAAGATATAACTATAGATATAGATAATATATAAATTATATATAAATATATATATATAATATAAGTAAAAATAGAAAAAAACACATATCTTAAGAACAATCCAAATTAAAATTTAAAAGAACGCCAGATTTAAAAATTCTAAACTTAAAAATAAAAAATAAAAACAATTTTATTTTAACTTTATCTTCTAAATTGAAAATAAAAAAATAAAATAAAACTT
>APFE031162371.1:0-10319 GCA_000404065.3 Pinus taeda | reverse complement strand
GTACTATCTTCCTTCTCTTATTTAAGATCTTCGGGTTGAGAAGGTGGGTGAGCTTTTGGAAGCACCTCCCAATACCTAAGGTTGATATCCTAGATTTCCACAACATAAGAAAGATAAGATGCCCCCCCACTATAAAACTATTGGGCCTACTTGTTATTCAGGTTCAGATTGGTTTGGGAAGGCATTTGAGGTTCCTTAGGTGGGTTATCGTGGGGTATCTATGGTTGAGATGGAGGAGGAGGAAACAAGGCAGGAGTTTGGGCGATATGGGGCATCCATCATCATGAACGGTTGCCCCATTGAGGAGTTTGAGGTTGGTATGGATGGAAGGTTGGATTGACAAGATGACGAGGATACTAAGGAGTGTAGGACCTAGTGAGCCCTAGTATTGTACCAAGCATGTTGCAACTCCTAAGGGCTTCTTAGCTCTATTTATTAACCTGGGCTTCATACAAAATTCGAGGTGACAGTGCTATATTCACAATAGATGGGATTCTACTCATGCCACCCTCAACTAGGGCATTTGATCAATAGTGATCCAAGACCATTCTTCCCATTGAATTAGAAGGGAAACTAACTAATGAAGGTGCAATTTAAAAACTACCTCCAATGATAAAAAGGAAAATGCTTTTGAACTTCGACTTGTAAATTTTATTGAATCAATTCATCATAAGTTAAGGGATACACTACTTGTAAGAAGGGAACTACATTATCTTGCAAAAAACCATCTATCTACTAAATATACTTACAGATAAGAAGTTAATTGTTGAGTCACTAACTTTTCATCATTCTCACTTGTTTTTATCATTCATTAATCCATTGCTTCTAACCATCCATTACACCATTTCACTCACCTACCACCATTTTTACCATAATTCTTTGAGCAAATGAAAATGAATTTCGGAAAATGAAAATATGGGTTTTCTTTAGCACGTGCACAATTAGGTTCTCTATATTTTTTTTTCTCAAATTTGTTATGATTTGAGATATTTCTAGGGTTCTTTGGACCCCTATTTTGAAAATTACATGGATAATTAGTTTTCCAATTCATCATTCAATGCACAATCACCAAAAATATTGGAATGAGTTGGTCTTTAGCAAATTTGTGGCAGAGAGATCATTCTTATCCTATATGGGTGGATATTTCATCCCAGGATCCATCAAATAAGATTGGATTTTATTTTCAAGACTTATCTCATGACCAAAACTCAAGCAAGAAAATTCTGAGTTTCTTAATTGCATCAAAACCCTATAAATTGTAGTCTCTCTGATGAGAGGAGAGATTATATGTCAATGATGAATATTAACTTGTAATTTTTGTTGCTATTTGAAGAAGAATATTTTTTTTTCTTTTCAATGAATGTAATCTCTGATATGGTGCAACTCTGAATGAAATTGGTGATTTAAATTAGTGATTTGAGTTCATAATTTGTCACACTCACCAGGAGGGCCCCATGTGGAGTTGTGAGATAGTATAGTTGTCATTTTAATCTCAATTTTTCAATATTTTCTTCGATTTAGTTTTTAATTTCTTTAGATGTTTGAATTCTCTCTTTTTTTTTCCTTTTTTTTGTGTATGTTACAGGTTGAGTGCTCAATATAAGCTTAAAAATCCAAAAGCACTTTCCTTGAAGTATTTTCCAAGAATTGCTTTCATTTTCATGTTTGTTCTATTCATAATTTTGATAAGACATGGAAACTCTTGCACTTGAAATTTTCTCAACATATCATTGTTTTTCACTGTTTTCTAGAATAGTTTCCAATTCAAAGTTTTGTAGAATAGTTGTGCTTTTAATTTGATAGTTAGATTTCATTTCGTTATTTAATAGAATAGATTTCAATTTTTGTTTAGGATAATAGATTTTAATTTCTTGTCCAATTATAATAGATCTCAAAGTTTTGATAGTATATTTTTCTTTAAAAGTTCATTTAAATTTCAAAGTTTTGAGTTTGAATTCATTGGCCTTTTAAGACAAAAATGTGCATTTTCTTATCAAAACTTAGTCATAAATAGGTTTAAATCCTCATGTGCAATTAGATTAGTTTCTTTGAATTGAAAATAGATATCTTAGCACATATAATGCATGTATACTTCGCAAGCTCACATACTCGGATTGACATATAAATGCAAGTAATTTAACAATCAATTAAATTACACAACATTTTGGTACCATTGTTGGGGAAGTATACATAGGTGTTAGCTTTCAATTTCATCTCATTCTTAGTTGCATCAATTTAGTTTCATAATATTAATCTCATTTTAATACATCCTAGAGGTAAATTCATTTAAAAAAAAAAAAAAAAACTTCAATCACCTACCACCCCCCCAAATCACATGGTGTAGTAAGAGCCACATCATCTTCCACATCATGAATTCTTATTTTTTCAGGTAGAAGAAATGGCTGGAGATGATGACAATGAGGAATATCCATTTGGATTTCCCATTCAAGAAACTGATATCAACGTTCATATGAAGAACATCCCTCCATCTGTACTTCCTAACTTCAAAGGTATGAGATCAAAAGACTCGAAAACATTTCTTTTCAAATTTGAAATAAATTGTTGATCTTATGGCTACTCATTACACATTTAAAGATTGAATTTGTTTCCAGAAGCATTGAAGGATAAAGCTCTTATATGGTTCATGAATTTAGGGACAAATTCTATAACGACATGGGATGATATGAAAAGAGTATTTTTGGAAAAATATAAAGATTATTGAATACACCATGACCTTAGAAATGAAGTCTTTATGATGAATCAAAAAGAGGATGAAAGCCTAGAAGATTTAGTGCAGAGATTTACTTATAATGTCAAAAGATCTAAATTGCATGATTTAGGATTAGACACATTAAAAACCGTCCTACTAAAATCTATAAGGGATGAATGGATTGATCTTCTTCACCTTGTGGGAAAAGGAGATGTCTCTCAATTGTCATTTCAAGAGATTTGCAAATTGTGAAAGAACATATCAAGAGGAAAGTCAAAGTATGGAAGATCCCCTTAGGATCTAGTTATGGAAAGAGTAAGTAAGGCGGCATCAAGATTGGTAAGTGAAACTGAACTTAACAATTTGTTAGACATTCTTGGTAATTTAAATGAAGAAATTGATATTCTAAGAATGCAAAACAAGAAAAAAGTTGACATTGTTGCTTTATTTATATTTTTCCCTATATGTAGAAAGAAACATGCTTTTCATGAATGTCCACTTGATAACTTTAAAATTTGTGAAATACGTGCAAGATCACATACTATGAAAGATTGTCCATCATTACCAGGGTTAAAGGCAGTTTACCAAGGAGAAAATCAAACATTGGAATAATCCTATTATGTAGCTCCAACAAGACCATGGCAAACTCATCAATCTAGTATGATGCAAGATCTTAATTCACATTATCCACAATAATCTCAAATTAATTGGCAAACACCATTTCCTTGGAAACCTTGGCTATCTCAATCCCAACCTCAAAACCAATATTAGCAACAAGGTTGGAAAGGGCCTTACATAAGAAATCCACCGCATCCTCAACTTTTTCCTCACTATCTTCAATACCAATGTCAATGTTATCTATACCATTCACCCCATCACAACATTAAGTTCACCCTCAATTGACCTCAATTCAACCTTTCCCATTACCACCCACACAAGCACCCCAAAGATTCATTCCCACTCCACTACCTATAAAACTATTTCAGATACCCAATACTAAAAAACCTCAATCCACTAATGATTCTCCATCTACCATTGAAGAACAACAACTAGAAGAAGAATATTTGGACAAGGTCCAAGAATCATGGATGACCGTTGAAGAAGAGAAGTTGTTGGAACCTGAGATTGAAAAGTTTCATGAATGCCTATCACCATATTCTATGAATGGGGATCACATCTCTGAAGACTTGCATGGAATGATAGAAGGAAGCCAAGGAATACAAGATTACATTGAATCTTGGTTCAAGACAATCATTGGATCCCAATGCTCAATTCTTCAATATTTTTTGACACCATCTCAATCAAGGCAGTTGGTATCTCATATACTAGTACATATCAAAGCGTATCTTTCAAACCTGCATATGAGTTCACATATCATCTTGTTACACACACGGTTCCATTGGAAGTATCCATATACTTGAACAAGATTTATATTTCATGTAGAGTAGGACATATAAAAAATAAAAAATGTAAAGAGAAAAATAAGCACTTTTTTGAAAACTAGCTTGTTGGCGCAATTGGACATGAGATTTGCTTGTAAACCAAGCAACTGGCGAGCAACGTTCATAATAAGTTTTGCAATTTTATGATGGTTTCAATATTTTATTATGGTTCTTCAAGTCACTTTGCTTATATGCTCGAATTGGTTGATGTGGGATTCCTTAAGGCCCACCTTCCAACACATCTTATCCCATCGAATTCAACACCTTATCTGGAACCAAGATCAAAGATTATTTGGAGTGCCATGGAACTTTCATATTATTGGCTTGATTTGGGTTGAACTAGGTTCAATCTATACTACGCACCATTAAAACCCTTGATCATTGGCCCTTTCGGCAATGACCTACAAGAAAATCGTAGTCTCACCTGAAGTGACTATGGGAGGATGCAGAACCATGTTTTTTCAGCCTTGAGGGACTAGCAGATGTGGTATTCTTATGTTATATTATTCTTAGCGCCTATAAATCACTTTGGTGCATTATATTAATTACTTAAACATACCATCTAAAACCATAAACCATCACTGTGCTGAAGTAAATTGCAACTATAATAACTGCTACTCTACAATAGATAATAAGAAAATATACACTTCAATCATACAAGAACACCAAATTACCATGGTTCACCCCAGTGTAGGGCTACGTCCACAAGAACTGTTGTTTAATATAATGAATATTTGAATAGGAAATAGTTCTTGGTCTGTGCACTAAGTTGCAGCCTGTCTACACACTCAGCTGCAGACTCAGACCTCTGCACACTCAGCTACAGAGCCTTTCTTTCACTACACAATTACAGATCACTATAATTCATCCATAACATTGATCTAGATCCAAAGATAGATGATTCTCTTCTTATTATTTTACCCTATATATACTATTACATTAGAGGGTTACACCATCAAAGTACCATTGTCCAAATACTATGGAATCCTTAAAACAAGCAACTATGGCCCAAAAACCCTTGATCCCTTACAAATTTGTGCACTTTTACAAAAAGGAGGGGCTTCGATCCACCCTGAAGCCCTTATGACACCACGCGGTATATTTAATTCCTCAAATACAATCCGCTACATGCTCCACTGCACACTTTTCCCCACAAGATGCAGAGTCTTTGCCAAACTCTAGGCCAAGTTGGGCTGCACCCAACAGGCCCCTAACTCTCACATGTGACTCATCCCTAGTCACTCAACAAATTTTCCTTTGATCTTTGTTGTAATACTGTTGTAGGTGTTGTTGAATTATTGCAGAATGTCTGTGACCTGATTCTCTTATTTGTGTATTTCTTCCAGCAGTCCTTCTATTGCCAGTACTGTAGCCTTCTACATCACTGAATCCTCTCTTTGTTGAAGCTCTTGAAGGTTCTCATCCACTGCTTGGGACAGTTGGAGAGCGTCAGCCTACCATGGTTGATTTCTCTCTGTCAGATTCTTCTCTCCCTTCCTCAGCTCCTCTATCTTCTTCTGGAGGGAATTTCCCTCATTGGCCTTTGAGAGCTTCTATGAGATTGGTAAGGTTATCACAGTTGCCCGAATCTTCTCCAGTTGCTACTCCTTCTGCTGAATATCCTCATGCATTTTCTGCACATTTGGATCTTCCTGCAGTGAATTCCAATTCTGTAATCTCTCATCTAATAACTTCCCACAATCTTCCACTAATACAGAGACTCTGACCACTGCAGCCTTTAAGTTGGTCTCCCTCTACTCTCACACTTCCTGTGGTGTGGTTGGATGTAGCTTCATCTATTGCTCGTTCATCTTCATATCATATGTAATTTGCACATCTACGATCTTATTCTTATACCCTTTACTGCAAGGTCGAGCTTCGCGACCTTGTCCTCCATTGGTTCCTCTTCTCGGACATCAATGTCTAGAACCTCACTACATGTTGCTTCGACCACCTCCTTAAGCTTATGCTGCTAATGTACTGTCTGCTCCCTCTCCTGGATCGCCTGGTTGAGCTTCTATTTTGGTGAAGCTCGTTCTCTCTCTACATGAATGTTTAACTTTGAGGTGATTTGTTCACATTTATTTAGCTCATCTATGATCTCTTGATGTAGCTTGTGTAATCTCTGAAGTAGCACTGCTGCGATGTTCATATTCACATACCTCCACTCTTTGGCCTGCTGCTGTACCTTGGTGGAGTCACACTGCAGGGGTCCGATAGGTATTTACATTATCTGCCCCCCAAGTGTAGGCTCTACTGGTCTTTCCTCTCCAAGCTTCTCTTGTACCTACACTAGATATTTGACTGTCTATGCAAATGTCTTCAGTTCTGTAATGCACTCCGCTACACTTGTTAGAGGTGTGGCATAGAGATCCTCAAGCTTGCTCCATAATTCTGTTGTTGCTTCCAGTATTTTTTCCCCAATTTGTTCCAACTACCCATCAGTGAGGACCAATGGCATTATGTCCTTTATCTTGTCTGCCTTTAGCTTCTTTTTTCTTTTTGTGACAACTTCGACTTGTACCTTTCTCTTCTTTGCAACAGATGGGTCTATCTCTATCTTTTCATAGTCTTTGTGCTGCTCATCACCTGTAGGAGGATCCCTAAGACTCTTTTCGTGGTGCTCCTATTGTTCTGACTCTTGTTTATCCTTATCCTTCCCACTCGTTTCCCCATGTTGTGTCGTGTCCTTATTTGTCGAAGTATCCTCCGTCTCTGTCTCTGGCATAGTCATCCATTCTACAGACCATTGTTGTACTTATGCTAGGATATTTTCTTATGTTACTAAATATGGTAGGGGATGCCATGTATTCCTTATGTCCCTATGAGCATGTATGTAAATTTTGTGGAAGTCAGCCTTAAACTTTGCAACATAACTGTACTACTCATATGGGCTCGATGAAAGGCGAGGCGTTGTTTCACCATCATGTGTAAATCCATATGGTATAGAACAAAAACAGTTATGTTATCTTGTGATCGCGCTCAATCAGTGGTATACCATAGCGAGGCATATTGTGCGGCTTCACGAACATTTGAGGCTACTGGAGGGAACTGCGAATCTTCCAACTCTTTCCATGCAAGCATCGTAATTATCAAAATTAACCATGCGTAATGAAATGGAGTACCTTTCTCCTGATCCTTGCAGTAGTCATCCATAAAATCTTGTCATAAATATGTGGCCCAGTTGTACTGAACCCCATTAATGCATTGCGTAGCTAATGAAACCACCAGTGCAAGGATTTCATTAGCCTAACACTTCCTCATGATTTTTCTAGCCAATATATGTGCTACAAAGTGAAATCCCTGGTCATTGATCGAGTTGATATCATAACTTCGCTTCCATTTTGTCTTTCCACACCTGTTCTTCATGTTGTCTGCTATGGCTTTGTCTCGATCTTTCCCAAAAAACTCCTCTGTGGGGTTCAACCCTTGATAAGGAAGTCTTTTGATTCTCCATATTAGCATTGGGTCGATAAGGACCCTTGCCCCCATCCATAGGCATCCATCGTGCACTAGCACAAGCAATTGTTTCACACAAGTTGTGCTTCCTATACTTCTACCAAAGTGCGACACATTCAACATATTTAACAAGCCCGACTGTGCTAATTCAGTTGCCCACTGCTATGGTTCTAACCTTGTCACACCACTCTTAGGGTAATGGACTTGTTTCAAGTATTTGTCTAGTGCGAACTACATATATTTATTTATGTCATTGAAATCATAGTCCGCAAACTTCAGCTGCGAAGTCTTCCCAAGTCTTTCTCCACTAAATTTTGTTGACTCTGACAATAAAGGTGTGAAGGTGCCATACTTTACGTCCTTCGACTCTATCACTGGTTTTTCATTTGGCTTTCTTGGTGGAATATATGGTGGGAGATGCGACATAAATGATGCGTTTTCCATTTCCATTTGCACTTTCTCTAATTCTTCCTCACTATCTCTCACAGGTTTGGGCTCTTCCTAAGGCTCAATAATTTTCTTGTCTTGTTTCTTCTTTGTTCTCTCCTCTCTGTTTATTTTCTTTTACAAAGATATTTGTTGCGTGTGTGATGGTGTTGTTGCAGGCAGTGATGTTGTTGCGGGCATATCAACTGATGCTTCCATGACTCTGACTATGCCCTTCTCACGAAATATACAAACAATTTCTTCTCAAGAATGCTCAGACGACATACGACAACGAAACTTTTTGAAACTTCTCCATAATAGCAATATTCCAACAACAAAGTACCAAATTAGGGTGGGACATGACTTTTTATAAAAAATATTAATTTCTAACCCCATTATTAGTGTTCATTAATTGCATATCCATCACTAGATCCAATTAATATGTCCTCATAAATGCATCTTTCTGCGTGTTTCGATGGAATTTATTTTTTTAATGGTTATATTTTTCCGATGGACTTTGATACATCTTATATTGTACTGCGACAACTCCTATTACGTCGAGGATCCTACATCGAAGCTCTCTTTGTAGTGTAGTTTATAGTTTGGTGCCCACTTTCAACTATAAGTGGCACTAAGACTTTTCTTCTTTCTTCTGAGCGAAGCTATAGGGGCAGGGTTGTCCCTATACAACTTCAACCTGCTTCCATTTACTCTTCCTTGATCCAATTCTCCATTTAACTTTGCTAATTGAACTGTGCCTCCATCAGTAATATATTTGATAATGTATGGGCCCAACCAATGCATCTTGAATTTTCTTGGAAACTTTACAAACTTGCTTTCATAAAGGAGAACAAGGTCTCCTACCTAGAACTTCTTCTACTTAATATGTTTGTCATACCAAGCCCTTTTTCTTTCTTTATGTACCTACTGATAGAATTCTGCTATAAATCTATCTTCCTCCAAAGAAAGCAACTGCGACATTTTTTCCTCCATTATATTAGGTTCTGCCATATCTGTAAAAGCTACAAGCTCTAATATGAAAACTCCCATACTTAATTAGTCTTTTAAGAGAAATACTGAAACCTTCTAACCATTGGTCCTTTTTGACAATTGATCTATCACTGTATATCCTTGTGAATCCAAATCAATGAAATTACTCTAATACCATGGAAAATTCTCAACCCTAAGTGATTGATATCTGCATATTCTCATGATAAATAACTCAAATAAAATTTATTTAATAGTAGAAAATTAAATTTCCGCTCATTGCATCAATCACACCAATAGTTGAAAAATGAACAGCACAAGAAATAAAACACATACATAGGGATTTCTCCTTCAAATCAAATTTTCATTCCTTTGATCAAAGGTGGCCTCTGCAAACTACTTTGAACATTATAATTCTTTTACTAATAAAAACAAAATTGTAATATAAAGAATTGAATTGTTGTGAATAATTATTTTTCATTTCTTAATTTTTAATTGAGTGAATTTTATTTTTATTTTAAATCTAACATTTTATTTATTTAAGGATTATATATAAATGTGTGTGCGAACTGAGCTAACACCAACTTAGACATGTCTCTCGATCTACCAAGTGCCAAGAGGCATTAAATCTATTTTCATGAGGTTTTTATTTATACCCTTAATAGATCCCAAGTTAAGATGGATCTAGATTGATTTAATTATTAATTATAATTATAAATATGATGAAGATGGATTATATATTATTATATTATTATTATGTAATTTAATTGAGTTAACATGCTTTATTGATAATTATAATTATTAATGATTATTTTTTTTTTTTTTCACCCAAGTCAAAATGTTAAATATTACAACATCTTGACCATACTAGGTTGCAATGAATATAATGATTATTTTATTTTTTTAATTTAAATTTAAATTTTATTTTTATTTTATTTTGACTGAGTCAAAATATTAGCAAGACATTACAACATCTCTACCACAGTGACAGAAGAACACCTTTGGAAGCAATAATGATTTTTCTTATATAAAATTGTCTTATCATTCCATGTAGAAGAAGTTCATTCGTGATACATGATATATCACCTCTTTCAATACTTTCATAAAAGAGATTTGATCCCTCATGGAGCTTGGTAGATGCCAAGTTAAGATGAATCCTGACTAATAATTAATTATAATTATTAATTTTATGTATTTCTTTTATTTTTATTTTTATATAATTTGACCCAAGTCAAAATATTAAACATTACAACATGTGGATCATACTAGGTTGCAATAAATATAATCATTATTTT
>APFE031162367.1:8909-65500 GCA_000404065.3 Pinus taeda | reverse complement strand
TATAATTTGTAATTACTAGTAATATTACATTTCTAAAAGCAATAAAATTATTCAAAAATTAAAGAATATTTAATCCATACATAAATACGCACACGTAATTTTAAAATGTTCAAGGTATTTCCGTATGAAAAAATAAGTGCGCAAATAAGAATTTTAGAATTAATACCATCAACCAATCAATATATGATATTACTAATGATCTCCTACTTTAATAAAAAATGGTAACATGTCGGTATTGACTTGACTGGAGTGGGCGTGGTTGAAAAAATTGCCTGCAAATTTCTTCGCTGCACGCATATGGTTGGAAAAATTGCCTGCAAATTACTTTAATAAAAAAGGTGACATGTCGGTATTGACTTGACTGGAGTGGGCATGTGGTTGAAAAAATTGCCTGCAAATTTCTTCGCTGCACGCATATGGTTGGAAAAATTGCCTGCAAATTTCTTCGCTGCACGAAAAAATAGCGGGTGGAAATTCTCAAATTTTAGCGAATAAATTGGGTGGAAATTTCTGCAATAGAATGAAAATCGCGATATTATGAGATTCCAAAGCACTGTACTAATAAAAAATGGTGACCCAGATCGGAAAGTGATAAAGAGAAATGTCGCTATTGACTTGACTGGAGTGGGCATATGGTTCAACAAATTGCCTGCAAATTTCTTCGCTGCACGAAAAAATCGCGGGTATTCTCAATAAATTGCCTCCAAATTTCTTCGCTACACGAAAAAATCACGGGTGGAAATTCTCAAATTTTAGCGAATAAATTGGGTGGAAATTCTCAAATTTTAGCGAATAAATGGGGTGGAAATTTCTGCAATAGAATGAAAATCGCAATATTATGAGATTCCAACCTACGCTGTACTTCAATTAGAAGAAATGCTTCTACTGACTTGACTTGAGTGAGGGAATAAAGTGGGTGGAAACCCTTTTCAATGGAGAAAAATCGTAATATTCTAAAATTTTAATGAAAAATGGTACTGCACTGTTTGATTAAATAGGGTCTAGAGGTAAGTAGTGCTCGTCCACTTGGCTATTTGGTTGGATTTGGTCAAGGGAAACCCAAGTCAAGCTTTAAGGTGAGACTTTTAAGTAAACTTGACTCAATGAACAAGTCATGGTGGTTTTGAGCACATGGTTTTGTTGCCCATAGTTTGTGCTTGTGGTTTGCATGTAATGAAGCCTTCAAAAGGCTTGGGGATACTTTATTGGAATGTTCCAGGAGTGAAGATTCCGGGGAGACTTTTAAGTAAACTTGACTCAATGAAAGAGTCATGGTGGTTTTGAGCACATGGTTTTGTTGCCCATAGTTTGTGCTTGTGGTTTGCATGTAATGAAGCCTTCAAAAGGCTTGGGGATACTTTATTGGAATGTTCCAGGAGTGAAGGCTAATAGCCAGGTTGGTTAGTTTTGGCTAAGTGACGCTAATGAAATATTCTATTAGTTGATTTTTTGTTGGAGTGAACTTTTTTAGGATGACCATTGTGCTTATGGGTGTTTTTTGTTATTGGTAAATTTAACTTTTATAGTTAATTTCTCTTGATAATTTTTTTAACAATGCACCCCAACCTTTCCCCTCTCTAGCACCCCATCTTAAGAAATATTCATTTTAAAGTTATATTCATAATTTATTTTTACACTTTCAAATGAGTTAACCAATATTGTAGTAGTTGTTTTCTTGTTGGAGTGAGCTTTTTAGGATGACCATTATGCTTATGGGTGTTTTTTGTTATTGGTAAATTTAACTTTCATAGTTAATTTCTCTTGATAAATTTTTTAACAATGCACCCCAACCTTTCCCCTCTCTAGCACCCCATCTTAAGAAATATTCATTTTAAAGTTATAAACATAAATTTGTTTTTACATTTTCAAATTAGTTAACCAATATTGTATTAGTTGATTTTTCGTTGGAGTGAGCTTTTTAGGATGACCATTGTGCTTATGGGTGTTTTTTGTTATTGGTAAATTTAACTTTCATAGTTAATTTCTCTTGCTAATTTGTTTAACAATGCACCCCAACCTTTCCCCTCTCTAGCACCCCATCTTAAGAAATATTCATTTTAAAGTTAAAATCATAATTTATTTTTACATTTTCAAATGAGTTAACCATTTTAAAAAAAGCATAACCTTGAGGGCATCGAGGAGAATTGACCCGTGACCTCCCAATGGAAAGGTGCTTTAGACCTCGACCAATTGAGCTAACCCTCAAGGTCAAACCTTTTATAATTTATAATTTATAAATGTTGACTTTATTTATTTATTAGGAAATGTGGCTAACTTTATTTAGTATTTCTAATATAGATGCATTACCATTTTATTATATAAATGTTGTTGTTGTTGTTGTTGTCGAACTTAATAATAATAATAATAATAATATGATTTATGGTGATTAAAAAAAAAATTGATTTCATACGCATGAGAAAATATGCAAATTTGTTGTGCATGTAAATTTAGCATACCCATTAAAGAATTTTGTAGCAGATATGAAGGTCAATTTGGAGATGTCTATGCTTGGAGAACTCTCTTATTTCCTTGGACTAAAAATTGCGTAGACTCCCGAAGTAGAAACCAAAGTGAGGCGGATGACGACGCAGCAGACTTCGGGACGCACAGCTAGGGTTACAACGGGGCTCTAAGTTTGCTCCCAATGGAGGGCAACAAAGGAGGGAGCTCCACTCCCTCCTACAAGGAAGCTATTGCCAGCAGAGGCAAGTCACCACTACGTAATGTCAGAGGATCTAATGAGAAGGAAAAAAAAATAATAATGAAAAGGAGTCATATGGGGCCAGGTCCAAGGAAAATAGTAGCACTAAGGACAAGGAGGAAGAAGACAAAACCAGGGAACAAGGGACAAAAATCAAAAGGGATCGTGCACACCCAAAACGAAGATTACTCCTAGAGTAGTGTTAAATGATCCTGCTTTGTAGGCACACAAGGAACATATGGGGACTTATGCCATAATCTGCAAATTCATGGGAATATGGCCCTCTGAAAAGGCATTACAGACATGGATCAAATACCACTGGAAACCCAAAGGTAGCATTGATCTCCATCTTGGGTCAAAGGGATTTTTTACCATGGTATTCACTAACATTGAAGATAAAGACAGAATATTCAAAGGAGGACCCTACTTTTATGCAGCAACGGGCCTCTATATGCGGCTGTGGATGATGAACTTCGTTCCAAAAAGGGAGACATTCACCTCGGTACTTGTTTGGGTAAGGCTCTATTCCCTACCTCTCAATTACTGGCAAAATGAATCACTTGCTGCCATAGGCAATAAACTAGGTTGTTTTGTTAAAGCTTCGGAAGCCACAAGACGGGGTAAATATACTTCCTATGCTAGGATTTGTGTAGAAATGGATCTATCAGGTGCTTTTCCGGATGAAATAATCCTGGAAGTTTTTGATGAGGAATGGGTGCAAACTGTGGATTATGAGCATATCCCATTCAGATTCATAAATGCCACGAACATGGTCACTTGATTAGAGACTGTCCTCTTAGTAAAGCAGACAACAAGGGAAAACCTAATATAGTGAGGGATACTGAAAACTTTCAGAAAGTGGCAAGTAAGGGAAAATGAGGCAGAAAGGGATCAAAGCAACAACGCAATGAGGGGAAAAGACCAACCAGAACAGGTTTCAAGCACTGGAAGAAAATGAAGAAATGACAAATGAAGATCAATCAATGGAGGAAGGCCCTATTGAAAAGGAGAAGGAAGAGAACTACAACCTAACACAAGAGATTTGTAATAAGAAAGAGACTATGATGAGTGAAACTGAACTAGAAATGGATTTGGAAATGACCCAAAGTGAAACAGATCTGGAGGACCATGAACTTCAGGAAATTCTAGAAAAGGAACACCTAGATCTGGAAGGGTTCTTAATGCAGGGAACCAAGGGAGGGATAGATTCATTACCTCAAGAGGATTGCAACAGAATACAACAGTTGTTTTTATGGAAGACACAAGAAAGTGAGTTAGGAATAGGAAAAACCACTGTCAAGCAGGAAAACAAAGGAGTGAAAAAAATGAAACCAACCCCAGGATTAGCTACTAGAAATGCAGGCAAGAAGAGAGGCTGGAAAAAGTAGAAGGAGATTTTGATGGAGTGTGGAAAGCTAATGATAGATTCGGGTAAGATGAAAGACCTTAATAGTTACTCCTTCATAAGTCTTTAAATATGAAGTTCACATCTTGGAATATCAGAGGTCTAGGATGCGCATTGGGGGGTCACAGGGGGGGCGGCAGCCCCCCCTGTCCGGGGGGTTTGAGGGGGGTCGGTAGCCCCCCTCTACGGGGTTCGAGGCAGTGCCCCGAGAATTTTTTTTTTTGGACCCTATTTTAGGTTGGGCGAACCTACCTATGGTTTTCGGTCCATGGTTTTGGACGCGATGGTTTTCGGTCCATGGTATTGGATGCTTCGGCATGTATAAATATGTATTGTAACATTGAAAGGAATATAATGAAAAATCAAGCTGGTAGTCTCGGTTTTGAGATCCAGTGGGAAACCTCTGTGTATATGTGTTTTATGTGTTATGATCTCGCACTTTTATTTTCCCTGTAATTTAGAATTCGTATGCAGGTAATTTCTGTATGGGGTTAAAACCTACACTAGTCACGGGCATATGTGCGACCCGATGGGTCGGACCCGATGTAATTATATGCGATAAATGGATATATTTTCAAATCCGCAGAAGGCCATTTTAATGTATTTTCCGTGTATTTCGCTATGTAACGAAATACACATGAACCTTGGCAGTGCCGATAGTAATGAAGTCCAGACCTGATGTGTTTTAGAGGTGAAATATTATATATATATATATATATATATATATATATATATATATATATTATATATATATATATATATATATATATATATATATATATATTATATATATTATATATATATATATATATATATATATATGTTTTCAGGTCCACAAAGGCCGATTTTTCATGTTTTTTAAGGTTTTTGCCATATTGAAAAAATACGAAGGGAACAAAGGGACTCGGCCATCTGTGATAGGTGACAGCAACCCAAAGGGTAGACCCAATGGGTAAATAAATCAATTTTGAGGACTTTTAAAGTCCGAAAGGAACAAACATTGGTAGGAGTTTACAACATTACAATGGCTTCTATGTAAAATAGAAAACACTCATTATTAAACAGTTTGAAGAGAAACTGAGGCCCAGAGGCATCTATAGCGCAACAAAGCATGCCCAAATAGCCCGAAACAGAAATATCATGGGCATCTACAGCAGAACACAGCCCAAATCAGATACATCATGGAGCAGTATAGTGCGACACAGCTGAAATCAACAGAAGAGATTGTGGGCATCTTTGTCAAGAGAGAGCTCCCTGTCAGCGCACCCAAAATATCTAAATGTGGTTATTCCTCTGTCAGAAGGAGAAAAACCTCCAAGCTATGCTTGCCTTCAAGGAATCAAACAGTTAAACAAGAGAGTGATCGATTAAGATCTCTCAAGCCGTAGAAGGATGATATCATTATGAAGGGTATAAATATCTAAAAACTAGATGTAACAGGGGTTCAACTTTTGGAGATTATTCCTCCTTTGTTTATTCAAGCTTCTCATCTTCATTCTAAGAAATATAAACTTCTTTTGCCATTAGATGTTCAATTTCCATTCCCTTTATGTTGTTCTGCGCTTGCACTTGAACAGTTTGTTCAGGTTTTCTGTGTGTGTAAGGCCAGATAACTCTCATCTTATCTCTGCTTTGATATATTAGATTAGCAAGCTTCTTTGCTGCCTATAGCTAGCCATTTATATGTGTTATTATATATGCATCTGCCAGTATAGTCAGTAAGTTCATTTGTAGCCTGTAGCTAGCCATTCATATATGTTCATGTATGCAATTTGTTGGTACAGTCAGTATTCTCCATCTATCCATTAAATCTACAAACTAATGAGCATTTGTGGTCTAAAGCCTTGTGTTGTTGAGGGTGTTCATGCATGTCTTGAGTAAAATAGAGCTGAAATGGTTATCTAACTTGATCCAAACCATCATTTATTCCAATAGTTCAGAGAACAATATTGAATATGACATGTTACTAGGCATCTCCGATCTACAACCTAGGAGAGTTTCTTGGAGTGATAACAGGTCATAAGACCAAGTGCAGATCAATTTGAAATTTAAATACTTCAATAACAAATCCACTTCTTTACCAGTTGTTCTAGTATTGCATACAAGAGTTCCAACATGTGCTTTCATCTTAAACTATTACTTCATCTTATCTACCACAAAATGTAAGTCATCCATATGTACCATTTGTCTGATGTACTCTAATGAGAACAGTCTCATGGGAACAAATTTTTGTAGCCTATAGGGTGGTAATTCACACCCATAGACTCTGATCTCGGTGTAGTTTTGGTATAAATTCCAAATCACATGTCTTCACCTAGTCACTAAGATGTAAAACCTTTTTAATATATGCTCCTATCGTAGGCTCCAAACCACTATGTAGCAGACAAATAATTGTATACAAACACTAATCAAAATAATCTGTGAAAGTAAACAATATGGATTTTTTCCTAACAAGAGAGGTCCAATGTATGACTAATTGAGCACTACTCTGCTCATCCATCTTTTTCAAAGTAAAGGGAAACCTGTCTGCATGATGATAAATAAACATGTAAACTAAAACAACAGAATATTTGTAAGCTCCCTCAATAGGAAACTTTATGAAATGATCATGTATTGAATATGCAATAAATTCACTGTAATTAAAGGTAACAGGTTTCTCACGAGTGGTAAAATTTGACAAGAAGCCAATAATGGCCTCATCAACCCACTGATCGGAGTGATAACCAAGTAGGTATGATATGATGCTAATTATTTTCTTGGTTACCTCGGGGAACATAGAAGAGGAATATGGATGGTTTGTTTTAGTGGCATCTTGAGGAAGAAAGATTTCAAATATTTTAACTCTTTGTGGAAGGTTAAATTCTTGTAGAGCACTGTGAGAGAGTCTACTGACAGTGGCTTGGAAGACTCTGGAATGATTACTTGGAGCATTTGAGATATCGCTTCAGTTGTGATTGTGATCAGAATTTCACCATTTTGACTCATAATTTCTCTTTGGGAGGGTACGTAGCTCAATTGACACCAGGAGAGTATCTCAGGGAAATGATGGGTTTGTGGGAACATGAATTGAGGGAGGGTGGACTCCCATAGATTCAATTCATCGCTCTGATGTAAGAATTCTTTCTTAACCCAACTGTGAAGTTTGAACAAGTCAAACTCACAGTTTGTCTCAACAATTTTATAATGTTGATTGACCAAGGGTAGATGATCTAGGTCAATAGGAAGGGGTAACATGGGATTTGCCTCTAGTTTTTTCCCCTTGTGCTTAGTGGTTCTACTCTTAGGAGGCATTATCGATCTATAAAAATAGAAATAGAGGGATGACGACACTAGGATTACCTGGAACAGGAAGCTAATTGAAAAATGCCGAAGTGGGGTTTTTGATTTCGATTGGATTACTATCGTCAGGTAATTTTTGGGTTATTACGACAGCGTGGAATATTGAAAGGTTGAACAAATCGATCAAAACAGTGAAAGAAAGGAATTTGTGGCTTAATGGTGTTTAATAAGGTCATTTTTAAATTATTGTTTTGTTTTTACCGTTTGGTTTTTTACAGTTATCGGAAGCGGTTTCATTGCAAAGGGAGCAAGAGAGACTTAATTGCTGTAATGGTTTGCTGACATGGGAAGGGAAGTGCCAAATGGAAGCCTTTGATTGGGAGTGGGATGAATTCTGGGGACAAGTTAAATAGAAGGGAAGGTTGTGGGAGTGGGGTCCTCGAGGCTGAGTTGGCGGACGGTGAGTGGGATTTGGAAAAGGTGTCGTGGTGGATAGAGTGGTGGAGGGGTGAGCGATCAACTCTGGAAGAATTTTTGGAGGGGTTGTGCGATGAGTTAAAAGGAAAGGGGGGGTGACACGTAGCGGGACCTTTCAGACCCCCTACCCCCTCCCCATCGATAAAGTGGGATGGAGGTCGGGGGGCTCGTAAACACTCCCCTGCCCTTAATCCGAGTGGGGGAGATCTTAACCTTTGATTGCACAGTTGATAATCATATGCTATGAAAACTTTTTGTCACATTCCAACTTTATGACAACTTTTGAAATGTTTATAAACGATATATGCTATTACAAATAATGAATCATGTTTAACCCCATGATTAATTTATTCAAAATCAAAATAACTAATCTAAACCAAATTAATAATATCTAGGGCACATTTGATTGTGAAAGCCCCTTTCATTCATTTTTCTAAGGTTTTCTATTATTTTTTCCTTGTCAATTAACCACGATTTAATGATGTGATTAACTACACTAATATACCTCAATCACAATTAAGCTGTGTGATTGATTTATTCACTCTCCTAATTAAATTTATTTTTGGCCTAATCACGTTTAAACAGTGTGATTAGACTAACTATTTCTAATTTTCCTATTTACAATGTTCCATTTAAACAAGTTGCACACTTTATTTACAAAAAAATCTTAAGTACGCATTCAAGTAATTTTGATTTTTCTTGGTGGCATTTGGACTTGCTCACCTAGGGGGAAAATTTCATATATTTTTTTTGTTTTTGTTTTTCTTTTCTTTTCTTTCATTTCTTTCTTTATTCTATTTTTATGTCGCTTACAATTTTTTTCCTTTCCCTTTTTTTGTATATTTTTATTTTTATTTTCTTTTGGAAATAAATTTCAAACATGAGACATTATTTACATTTTTCAAATATAAATCATTAGGTAAAAGCAACTCATCCTATGAAATATTGGACCCTAACAGTGGATCCAACTAGGGATGGTATCCTCCTAGTGAGGTGCCAAAGAACATCGTAGACTAGTAGCCTGATTCCTTGGGCCTGTTTCAAAAATCTTCCAACTGAACTGTTATACCTGCGTATTTTTCATACCTATGGTAACACACCATCAGAAGCTCAGGGCCTTCTCTATGGGCTTCAACTTCTGATGAGAGTCACCTACACTCTTGCAATATAAAAGTGAAATGATATTTAACAATTTTAATGAATGAATTGATCTAATTAGATAGGAAATAATGCTTTAATTGCTTGTCATTCATTGATCAACCTCGCAGCTCTTCTCCTTTCAAATCTGACAAAAGGAATGCATTGTTACCTCTGAAAGCATCAATCTTAAAAGGTCCTTTCCATAAGTTATCAAATTTACCATGTTCTCCCTTATCCTCATTTATGGAATCCCATTTCAAAACAAGATCATTAAGTTGGAAATCATCTTCTTTAGTCCTTCTATCATAAATCCTTTAAATATTTTCTTGGATGATTTGGGTTTTATGACAAACTTCCTCCCTTGACTATTATAACTTAATAGTCCTATTTATCCTTCTTTGCATATCATTGGTTTCCAATTGTGTTTCCTACAGACGCTTGAGCACTGGAATTCCCAAAGAAGTCGACAAAACTACATTTTTCCTATTCACTATCTGGAATGGTGACATTCCAATGGACTTCTTGGTAGTAACTCGATCATCCCATAGTGCATTGATTAATTTTTTTGTGCCATGACTTCTTGTTCTCCTAAAATAACTTCTTGATAATGTTAACCAAACTCTTGTTTAAGGACTCAACTAAACCATTACCCTGGGGGTAATCAACGGTAGAGTGCCCTAACTTAATCTAATATTTGTTACAAAAATATGTCATTTTCCTGGAACTGAAAGCAGCAGTATTATCATTTATAATTTTATGGGGCCCGCCAAACCTAGATAGTATATTTCCTTCCAGAAATTGGATAATAACGGTATCAGTGGCTTGTCTAGTGGGAATGTCTTCTATCCATTTAGTAAAGTAGTCTGTTGTGTCAAAATCCATTTGTGTTGGCCTGAGGAACTGGGGTGGATTTCACCAATGAAGTCTAAACCCCATTGTTGAAAAGGAAATTCTAATAAAATTGGTTTTAATGGTAAATGTAGCATCTTTCTTTTTCCTTCGAATATTTGGCACTGATGCAGGAGGTCACATTTTTATGTACATCAGAGAATAGGGTTGGCCAGTAAAAACCAGCTCTAAGGATTTTGTTGGTTGTAGATTTCTGGTATAGATGGCCACCACAGTCTCCTTAATGCAATTCCTTTAGGACCCTGTTTGATTCATATTTCAACAAACACTTTATTAACATCCCTCCAGCATATTTCCAATATAAATTGTTATCAAGAATGCAGAATTTCATAGATTTCATTTTAAGGAACCTTGCTTTGGTTTTTGTTAAACTACGAGGAGCAAATAAGTTCTGTAAGACAAAAATTATGTCTACATACCGTGGTGATGTGCTGAAAACTTCTGAGATCAATGGAGTTTCCTGCTTTCATTGTTCATCTATTTCTGCAATAAAATTGATGTCTAACACATTACAATTAGAATTTGCCATGAATTTTTCTAACCCTTGACCCTTTGATAAGCTTTGATGGTTTGATTTCAATACCATATTCTAGAATGGTTTCAATCCATCTGCCCATTCTGCCATCTGGATATGTTTGAGTGAGAATGTCCTTGACAACTACACTTGGGACAAAAGCAATAATGTGTGAATGCAGAATATAAACCCTGAAATCTTTAATTTCTTTTACCAATGTAAATGCCTATTTTTCCATGATGTTTTATTTCAGCGATGCATCTCTTAATGCTCTGCTGAAAAGGAAATTGGTTGTTCATGTCCTTCAACATTCTTCTCCAACAACACAATTGTTATTGTATGACCATATGCAAAAGAGAATATCATGAAATCTTTTGTAAAATCAGGAATTATTAGAATTGGTGCAAGTGTTAATGCCATCTTGAAATTTGTGAAAGAATCCTTTGCATCATTATGCCATTTGATTTCAGTTCCTTCTTTAACATGTTAGTTATCGCCTTTCAGGTTTCATCCAAATTTGGTGTAAATCTCTGAAGGAAGTTTATTTTTACAATAAAGTGTTGGACTTATTTTTTGTTCCTAGGGGGATATATTTTCAATCTTGCTTCCACTCTGCTAGGTTCAATTTTTATGCCATCCTTTGAGATGATGTGTCCTAGCTATTTTCCCTCTTCTAAGCCAAATAGAATTTTATTAGGTTAAGAGAGATACCAAATTTTCTACATTTTTCGAAAACCCTCCTTAAATGGAGCAAATGCTCCTCATCTATCTTTGAGAAGACAGTGATATCATCTAAATAAATGACTATAAACCTACCTAATTCATCTGTAAAGGCAAAATACATTACTCTTTGGAATGTAGCACCATCATTCATTAGACTGAAAGGCATTTTCACATACATGAACGTGACCCAGTGTGTTGCAAACGATGTTTTCTCATGGTCATCTCGATGTACTAGAACCTGATTGTAACCAGAAAATCCATCTAATAAGGAAACTCTCGATGATCCAACTACCTTCTGTAGGATGTGGTCCATTTTGGGCAAAGGATAGTTGTCTTTCAAAGAACCTTTATGGATATTTCTAAAATCAATACATAGTCTAATCTCCCCAGTCCTTTTCCTAGTAGGAACTAAGTTTGATACCCATTTTGAAAACCACAAGGGCACAATGATTTTGGCATCATACGATTTTTTAACTTCTTTCTCAACTAGGGGAAAAAGAATTAGGTTGGTCCTTCTGAGTTTCTATTTAAAAGGTATATGGTCCTATTTTATAGGAATTTTATGTTGTATAATGTTGCTGTCATAGGACTTTAAATCCTCATAACTCCAGGCAAATACATCTATGAATTCTTTGGAAACCTCTATGTATTTCTCTTTTTTCAGCAGAAGGAAAAGATTTGGACAATTTAACTATTTTAGGCTTTTCTTTGGTTCCTATGTTGCATTCTTCCACACTGATTCCAGTAGGTTCTATTTTAAGTTTTTTACCCACATCATTAAAATCAAATAACTCTTCTAAGGGAACTAACCCTCTAGGAAAAATATTATCCTTCAATTGCAAAATTTCTAATTCTTCTTGATATTTATCTATTTCATTCAATTCAATGTTATTCATCATCTTATGTACATTATTATCTACATCATAATCTATGTCTATATTAGCACACTTGAATTCATCTGTTGACTGCAAAAAAAACTCAATATGTTCATCATTACCAAAAAATTGCCAATACCTAATATGATCCAGGATAGTTGATATGTTTTTAACTTCAACTATCTACTGGTGACTTGGGAGATATGACATTTTGCAAGTACTAGCTAAAGTAATCAAACCATCAGATATGATATTTTGACCTCTTGGAACTACAAATAACTCATACTCAACAAAACGTTCAAGTAAATCTGAAACAACATTCCTTTAAGCCCTTAACCTTGGATGTTTAGCTGAGTATTCCCCTTTAATTTGTTTAATTATGAGTTTAGAATCTCCATGAACTAAAATTATCTTGGCACCTAGTTTTTTCAAAAGATGCAATCCTAGGATTAAGGCTTCATACTCAGCTATATTATAGCTACATTGAAAATTTAGTTTATGTAAATGTCCTTCTAATTTTCAAGTTTGTGAATTAAGAACCCATACACCTACTCCTCATCCTTCCTTGCTTACGACTCCATCAAAACCCATGTTCCATAAAGGCGCATTTTCTTGATCAAGTTTTATAATGTCTATTTTGATCTCTTCTATCTCACACAAATTAGTTTCCAGGTTAGGGGTTTTTTCTATACCTCCATCATTATACAAGATAAAAGAATCTAGTTCTGAATGGACTGAATACAAGGGATGGTTGTTTGGTTTGTCTTGACTGCTAACCATGTACTTCACTATGGTTTCTTTGTAAATTCTCCTAGGCTAACCAAAAATATATATGGTAGCATAACTCATATCCATTTGTAGGGTGTCTTGTAGCTTTATCCCCCATGATCTAGAGAGTAGCATTCCATACTTTGGAGGTATGTTTTCCACTACGATATCCATAACTAGGCTTCTGGCATGGATTTGAGCTAGGGTGACATAAAGGGTCTTTAATGAGACCAAGGAATCTTACCTTGCTGGAATCAAATTAATACAAATCTTTATATGTCCTAGTGATGTCAAGATTCAATTTCTCCATTATGGCTCGGGGCATTAAATTGTGTAAGGCACCAGGGTCGAGCATGGCATTGTGAAGAATTTTATCAAGGATATTGAGACTAACGTAGAAAGGGGGAACAATTCCATCTTGGGGTTCACCTTCTACTTCTGGACCAAATAGTAGTTTAAGCTTGTCATCAGCGAGGTTTACAGTATCTGTTCTTGCTCCTACTTTTAAGGATTTCATTACTTGTGTCCTATATGCATTCTTATTCATTAGTTCAGTGAGGGGGGTTGAAATTTTAACTTTAGCCAATTCATTTTCTATGGTGAAAGAGGTTTGTGGCTTCTCTATTTCCTTGATGTTCTAATCTTGTTTTTTTAGGTTTTCTTTTTTAGCATCTTCTTTGGATTGACTAGAGGAAGGAGCATCTTTAGTTTGACTAGAATAAGGGATATCTGTCTGAGTTTTCTTAGGTGGATTATCAACAGTCTTTTTGGAAGGATTATCAGAGTTTTTATTGGGAGGAGTATCAGCGGTTTTTCTACTCCTGAGATTATATTGCCTATGCACTTCCATTATGACATTCTGATAACCTTGTTTGTATTTTTCATACTCTAATGGAATTGTTTATGGTTGTGAAAGTGGAAATTGATATTTCTCTTCTTTGGTCAAAAAGATATTATCAATTTCTATCTCCCCAATCAAATTAATTTGGTTTTCCTCTAACTATTCTTCTAGTTCCACTTCTTATTCGACATAGTTTTCCTGGAAAGGAGGCCTAAGTTGTTGATCATTAGGGCCCCAATGTTCCCTTTGTTTTATCAGAGGTGGATTTCTCCTGAGATTCTGATTTCTATTTTGAGAACTTACTTGGTTATCCCTAGGAGGGGTTCTATCAACCATTGTCATCCTCTCCATCATTCTTTCTGTGGTTTTGACTAGGTTGTTTAGTTTTAAGTCTAATGAAGAGGAGGAAGGTTCCTCCTTCATAATAACCCTTATTTCAGTTTTAAGCTTGGATTTTTTGGCTAAAAAATTGTCCTCTACTTTGACAGTGTTACTTTTCATTTCTTTAAGTGTGGTAGGGTCTCTTTCTCTTAGTTGGTAGGCCATGTCAACATCAAATCCTTCAGGGAAATGAATGAAGGGTAACCCTGATGGGGGCTTTATAGCAACTAGAATGGCATTATAGACTTGATTAAACCTAGCATAGTATTCTTCAACAGTTTCGTTGGGGCCTCTTTTTAGAATTTTATATTCATTTAAAATCTGGAGGGGATTCTTTTTAGTTTCCCATCTATTGAGAAAAGATTGATGAAATGCAGTAAGGTCATTTGTGGTAGTTGTTGGTAGATATTTAAACCATTTTCTTACTCTCCATTAAGGGTTTGGTAAAAAGGCCTCATCTTCACATCGTCTTCATCAACCTTCTGAAGGTTAAAGTGGTCTTTCATTTTATCTACATGTTGTTGTGAAGTGATGGCCCTAGTGTCGTCAAACTGAGGAATCCTACTTTAATAGTCTTTGGGCATGTTATGTAATTGGGCAGGTAAAACCAGGGGAGAATATCGAGTTTCCATGATTGGTATATGGGGATGAACAACAGATGAACCTATAAGAGGTGCAAATGTGGAAGGGATTAAGACAGTTTGAATTACGGTTTGTGATGTTGATGGGGAGGTAGTGGAAATTATTGAAGAGGTGGAACTAGTGGAAACTTGATGTAAATATTGTGTGATGGAAGATGAAATAGAGAGTGATAGGGATGAAAGTTCAACTGATTGTTGAATGTAAGCTTTATGGATAGCTTGGTCTAGGTCTACCACTAGGTCTTCTAATTTTTTAAATCGCTAGAGAGCTTGTTTGTCAAAATCGTGGTATACAGACTTATGTTCAGATATGTATGGTCTTAAAATTGACTCATCAATGACAGTTTCATATGCAAAGCTTTCGTATTTGGTTCTAAACAAACTGAGTTCAAATGGAAAATTGAACGTTTTCTATGGTAGCAAAGCTCTCTTGAAAAGAATTGGCTCTTGGCAGAGAATTGTTACTCCCTTGACTTTCCGTCAAGCTTTTCTTCCTTATGAATTTCTTAGGATTATCTATTATATTGGGAGGATTCAGATCTGGATGAGCTCTTGTATGAATTAATTTAGGAGCCTGATGTGTATAGTATTAAACACACAATTTCAATTATGCACAAATTTACAACCCCAAAACATTTATTTTTGAAATATAAATCTTCAATGTTCTTGAAAAAAAGTTTTTTAAACCAGGGAAATAAAATTTCAAACTAAGGTATGTTCATCTCCCCAGTATGGTCGCCAGCCAAGATGTTATCGCTCCGTCATTTTTGAGGTTGTGGAAAAAATCACTGATTTAACCACAGAACCACTTTGGAAACTGGGAATCTAGCCCTTCCAGTTTCAGAGAGGGATTTCTCTTTATGATTTAGCTTTGTTTGACTGAAGGTATTAGGCTAGCTATTAAGTTCAGGTTTGGGTTTTTTGTGTTGTTGGGTTGAAACTGGGAAGAAAGGCCATTCGGAAAATTGGGTGACAAGTTTGGGATGATCAAATACAAAGTTTACAGGCTAAACTTACAAGGCAAGTTAGGAAAATTCATTGGATCCTTTAAGATCTATGGTGTGAAGGAGAGGAGAATATTTAGAGATCCAATTAAAAAATAGAGCAGTTAAGAATTCTAATTTTAATCTGCAGCGGAAAACATAGAAATTATTCTTAACCCAGAGACAGAGTGTACATTCAAACAAATTATGTTCTTTAGCTTCTTAGAATAATTCAGATTTTAGAATCACATATGAAAATAAAAAGAAAACAAATTGACAAAGAGAGATGCACTTCACCAATAAAAATGACACAAGAATCTTCTAATGATTGCACTGTATTACTGAAAATCTAATCAATGGTGGCTCTATGAGCTGCTTTACAATACAAGTCCTTTTCTTCAAACAAGTCCCAACCCTTCATACTTCGAATTATGAAGTACTTATAAAAAATATTACAAAATATCTTGATTCTAAAGATCACTATAGGATACTACAAATATCTAAAAAGTGATTACAAAATTAGTACAAAAATTTAGGAATTTTCGAACTGTTGGAACTATTGGCCCTATTGTTGAGGATGATTGTTGATGACTGAGCCTCCAAATTTGCTATGTTGTTTGCCTTTCTGTCGAAAAAACTACTCAATTAATTCACACAGTTTGTCTCATATGTCTTCAGTGGTGATAGAAAATTTAGCTAATTTTCTATAGGCCTCATCCACATTTGTGTACTTCTAGAAAGTTGGTTTGATGATGAACAAATGTCTGAGTTCATGACTGATGAACAAGTCAAAATCTAAGGCCTCCAGGAATGCTTTCCCTGTTATATGCCCATTTATACCTACAAATCTTTACTTGTCTTGGGCAATAGTGCATAGTTTCTCCTGGTACTCTGTCAAGCTCATGAGTTTATCTTCCCTACCAATCAGTCCTGGTAGACCTTTCTTGTTCAGTACCTGCATCTTCCTATGAAATCTTTGTATGCTGGTTTCTAGATTTTGACATTTATTGTCCTGTTGTAGCATAAGGTTCCTTTTGGTGTGCATCCTCCTTACTTATAGAATAGACTCTGTCCTGTCTTGGATTCCCAATTGCTCTAATCCTTCTCTGTTTTTGGAATTCAAGAATTTAATAAGTGTTGTTGCTTCCCCAGGTTTTTGTCCTAAGTCTATTTTTATTTTCCTTATTACCTCTTTGGACTTTTGTATCGATTCTTTTTGCTCAAAAATAATATGTGTGAAAGGCCATATTTCTATGATGGCTTCACTTATTTCTATCCATATGTTTTCTCTAGCTTGGTCCAAAGTTTGAGCCATAACTGATTCACTCTGCAACTGCTACATTTTTAGATTAAGCTGATGGGTTTTCTGCAACTCTACCACATAAAAATTATTAATTTTTAATTTATGCTCTGGCAATGTCTTAAGCTAAGCTTTTAACTTAGCAATTTCTAGTTCCTAAAGGGACAGATCGTCCATGTTTTTAACAAGTTCACTTACAGAATTTGATGTATGTGTTTGTGTTGAAGTTGATGTAGCTGCTCTTGGGGTTTTGGTTACTGCAATTGGGACTATTGTAAGTGGAACTATGGCCAACTGTGCTTCTTACTCTTTTTCTTTGAGCAGTTTCTCTGGTTCTACTTCCATGTCCCTGATCTGGTTGTTTTGTATAATACTTATCTGGAATATATACTCTTTCTTCTTTTACATCTCTCTAAATTCCTTAGCCTATGGATCTTTTGTGGTAGGTAGTTTTAGTTGCTTCCTCAATGTTGCTATATCAGCATCCTTTCTTCTCACAAACTCTTATGTTGCCTTTACATATTTGGGATTATATTCTAGTTCAATCACCAAGTCTTCCGGTGACTTGATCCTAGTATCCTTGGTTAAGGATGAAATCCTTTCCAACTTTAGTTGTGACTGTGTGTTGTTTAAAGATACCTGCAACCTAGAAGTGGACATGGCAACTTTAGTTAGTGTAGAATACATCATTTCACCAGTTTTTTTGTGCATGTCCATTTGATCTATTGGATGAATTTGTTGTGTATCAAAACTAAACAAGGATTCTTTATAATCTGTTGGTGTCCTTGGGGCTAACACTTTAGCTTCAAGGAATGCCTTGAGATAAATCAATTGTTTGTGGTGTTTATGGAGGATCTTGTGAAACAGAGGAAGATGGAGAGCCTCCAAAAATGTCCTCTTGTCTTGTACTAACAAAAATATCTTTTGATGTGGTTGAAACATGTTTACTTGTCATGACTATAGTAGTATTATCTTCATCCTCCCTCATAAAAAGATTTGGTGGATTCTTTTTAGGCTTCTTGGTATAGATTAAAAACTGCTTAGCTTCAATTTCTGTTACTGGAGAAGAATCTTCTTCTCTGGTCCTTTTATCATGCCTTTCTTGAGGTGTAGGAATCTGAGAGGTTGTTGTTGATATGACTTGTTCTTCGGCCTCTTGCATTGTGTTCTCCTCCCACTGGTCTCGGTTCATGTATTGCTCATTCTCTAGCTGAGGAGTATGTGTGTAGGGAGTAGTCTTTTTCTCCACCCTCGGCTTTGAAATCATACCAAAAGGGTCATAAGACCAAGTGAAGCTCAATTTGAAATTTAATTGCTTCAACAGCAAATCCACTTATTTACTAGTTGTTCTGGTATTACATACAAAAGGTCCAACTTGTGCTTTGATTTTAAATTGTGCCTTCTTCTTAGCTACCACAAAATGTAAGTCATCCATATGTACCATTTGTCTGATATACTCTAATGAGAACAGTCTCATGGGAACAAATTTTGGTAGCTTATAAGGTGGCAATTCACACCCATAAACTCTAATCTCAGGGTAGTTCTGGTATAAATACAAGTCACATGCCTTGACCTGGTCACTAAGATGTAAAACCTTTTTAATATCTGCTCCAATCACTATGTAGCAGACAAATAATTGTATACAAAAATTGATCAACATAGTCTGTGAAAGTAAACTCTGTGGAGTTTTTCCTAACCAGAGAGGTCCAACGTATGATTGATTGAGCACTACCCTACTCATTTATCTTCTGCAACGTAAAGGGAAACCTATCTACTTGATTATAAATAAACATATAAACTAAAACAACAGAATATTTAAAAGCTCCCTTTGTAGGAAACTTTATGAATTGATCATGTATTGAATCTACTATAAATTCGTTGTAATTAAAGATAACAGGTTTCTCATCAGTGGTAAAAATTGACAAGAATCCAACAATGGCCTCATCAACCCATTGATCAGAGTGATAACCAAGTAGGTACGATATGATGTCAATTATTTCCTTAGTTACCTCAGGTAACATAGAAGAGGGATATGGAGGGTCTATTTTAAGTAATTGGGCATCTTCGGGAAGAAAGATTTCAAATATTTTAGCTCTCTATGGGAAGGTTAAATTCTTGTAGAGCTCTATGAGAGAGTCTACTGATATTGTCTTGGAAGGCTCTAGAATGATTGCTTGGAGAATTTGAGAAATGGCTTCAGTTGTGATGGCAATAAAAAATTCACCATTTTGACTCATAATTTCTCTTTGGGAGGGTACATAGCTCAATTGATACCAGGAGACTAGCTCAGGTAATTGATGGGTTTGTGGGAACAGGAATTGAGGGAGGGTAGACTCCCATAGATTCAATTCATCGCTATGATCTAAGAATTTCTACTTCAACCAACTATGAAGTTCAAACAAGTCGAAATCACATTTTATCTCAGCAATTTTATACAGTAGATCGACTAAGGGTAGATGATCTAGGTCAATAGGAGGGGGTAACATGGGATTTTCCTCTGGTTCTTTTCCCTTGTCCTTAGGGGTTCTACTCTTAGGAGGCATTATCGATCTTTAAAAACAGAAGCAGAGGTACGATGACAACAGGATTACCTGGAATAGGAAACAAATTGTAGAATGTCGAAGTGGGGTCTATACTAGTGATTAGATTATTGTCGTTGGGCAGTTTTCGGGTTGCTACAACAACGTGGTAGATTGAAAAGTTGAAAAAATCAAGCAAAACAGTGAAAGAAAGGAATTTGTGGCTTAACGGTGCTTAATAGGGTAATTTTTAAATTGCCATATTATTTTTACCATTTGGTTTTTTAACATTACTAGGAGCGGGTCCATTGCAAAGGGAGCAAGAGAGACTTAATTGGTGTAACGGTTTGCTAACGTGGACAGGGGAGTGTCAGATGGCAGCCTTTTATTGGGAGTGGGACGAATTCTTGGGACAGGTTAAATGGAATGGAAGGTTATGCGAGTGGGGTCCACAAGGCTGAGTTGGCGGACGGTGAGTGGGGTCAGGAAAAGGTGTCGTGGCAGATAGGGAGTGGCGGAGGGGTGAGAGGTCAACGTTGGAAGAATTTTTGAGGGGGATGAGTGAAAAGGCAAGGTGGGGTGTGAAACATTGTGGTGGTGACACATAGAGGGGCCTCCCCCCCCCTCGTGGATAAAGTGGGATGGAGCTCAATGGGGGCCAAAAACACTCCCCCGCCGTTGATCCGAGTGGGGGAGATCTTGACTGTTGATTACACAGTTGATAAGCATATGCCATCAAAAAAATTTGTCACGTTCCAACTTTATTAGAACTTTTTAAATGTTTATATATAATATATATTATTACAAATAATTATTCGTGTTTAACCCCATGATTAACTTACTCCATATCAAAATAACTAATCTAAACCATATTAATAATATCTAGGGCGCATTTGATTGTGCAAGCCCCTTTTATTCATTTTTCTAAGGTTTTTGATTATTTTTTATTTGTCAGTTAACCATGATTTAGTGATGTGATTAACTACACTAATATAGCTCAATCACGATTAAACTATGTGATTGATTTATTCACTCTCCTAATTAAACCTATTTTCGGCCTAATCACGTTTAAATAGTGTGATTATACTAACCATTTCTAATTCTCCTATTTACAATGAGGAATTTAAACAACCTGCACACCTTATTTACAAAAATTTCTAAAGTATGCTTTCAAGCAATTTTGATTTTTCTTAATGGCTTTTGGACTTTCTCACCTAGGGGGACATTTTCATATATTTTTTCTCGTTTTGTTTTGTTTTTCTTTTCTTTTCTTTCATTTCTTTCTTTATTCTATTTTTCATGTCCCCTACAATTTCTCTCTCTCTCTCTCTCTCTCTCTCTCTCTCTCTCTTCTATATATATAATATATATATATATTTGGAAATAAATTTCAAACATGAAACATTATTTACATTTTTCAAATATAAATCATCAGGTAAAAACAAATCATCCTATGAAATATAGGACCCTAATAGTGGCTCCAACTAGGAATGGCATCCTCCCAGTGAGGTGCCAAAGAACACCATAAACTAGTAGCATGATTCCTTGGGCCTGTTTCTAAAATATTCCAACTGAACTATTATACCTGTGTATTATTCATACCTATGGTAACACACCATCAGAAGCTCAAGGCCTTCTCTACGGGCTTCAACTTCTATTGAGAGTCACCTGCACTCTTGTAAGTCTAAACCCCATTGTTGAAAAGGAAATTCTACTGAAATTGGTTTTAATGTTAAAGGTAGCATCTTTCTTTTTCTTTTGAATATTTGAGACTAATGATAGGAGGTGACCTTTTTCTGTACATCAAAGGACAAGGTTGGCCAGTAAAAACCAGCTCTAAGGATTTTGTTGGTTGTAGATTTCCAGTATAGATGGCCACCATAGTCTCCTTAATGAAATTCCTCCGGGAACCTGTTTGATTCATCTTTCAACAAACACTTTAGTGACATCCCTACAACATCTTTCCAATATAAATTGTTATCAAGAATGTAGAATTTTATAGATTTGATTTTAAGGAACCTTGCTTTGGTTTTTGTTAACTAGAAGGAGAATATAAGTTCTCTAAGACAAAAATTATGTCTACATACCATGTTGAGGTGCTGAAAATTTTTTAGATCGATGGAGTCGCCTGCTTTTCTTGTTCATCTAATTTTGTAATAAAATTGATGTCTAACACATTACAATTAGACTATTCCATGAGTTTTGCTAACCCTTGACCCTTGATAAGCTTTTTTGGTCTAATTTCAATATCATATTCCCTAATGGTTTCAATCCATTTGCCCATTCTGCCATCTGGATCTGTTTGAGTGAGAATGTCCTTAACAACTACACTTGGGACAAAAGCAATAATGTGTGAATGTAGAATATAAACCCTGAAATATTTAATTTCTTTTCCCAATGAAAATGCCTATTGTTCCATGATGTTGTATTTCAGCTATGCATCTCTTAATGCTCTGTTGAAAAAGGTAATTGGTTGTTCATGTCCTTCAACATTCTTCTACAACAACACAACTGTTATTATATTATCATATGCAAAAGAGAATATAATGAAATCTTTTGTAAAATCAGGACTTATTAGAATTGGTGCAGTTGTTAATCCCTTCTTGACATTAGTGAAAGAATCATTTGCATCATTATGCCAATTGATTTCAATATCCTTCTTTAACATGTCAGTTATTTCTTTTAAGATTTCAGCCAAATTTGGTATAAATCTCCAAAGGAAGTTTATTTTTCCAATAAAGGATTGGACTTATTTTTTGTTCCTAGGGGATCTATTTTAAATAATGCTTCCACTTTGCTAGGGTCAATTTTTATGCCATCCTTTGACATGATGTGTCCTAGCAATTTTTCCTCTTCTAAGCCAAATAGCATTTTCTTAGGGTTAAGAGAGATACCAAATTTTCTACACTTTTTGAAAACTCTCCTTAAATGGAGCAAATGCTCCTCATCTGTCTTTGAGAAGACATTGATATCCTCTAAATAAATGGCTATAAACCTACCTAATTCATCTACAAAGGCAAAATCCTTGCCCTTTGGAATGTAGCACCAACATTCATTACACTGAAAGGCATTTTCACATACATGAAAGTTCCCTAGTGTGTTGTAAACGATGTTTTCTCATGGTCGTCTGGATGTACTAGAACCTGATTGTAACCAAAAAATCCATCCAATAAGGAAATTCTTGTTGATCCAACTACCTTCTGTAGGATGTGGTCCATTTTGGGCAAAGGATAGTTCTTTCAGAGAAGCTTTATTGATATTTCTAAAATCATTACATAGTCTAATATCCCAAGTCTTTTTCCTAGTAGGAACTAAGTTTTATACCCATTTTGAAAACCGCAAGGGCACAATGATTTGGCATCATACAATTTTTTAACTTCTTTCTCAACTAGGGGAAAAAGAATTAGGTTGATCCTTTTGAGTTTCTATTTAAAAGGTTTATGGTCCTCTTTTATAGGAATTTTATGTTGTATAATGTTGGTGTCATAGGACTTTAAATCCTCATAACTCCAGGCAAATACATCTATGAATTCTTTGAAAACCTCTATGTATTTCTGTTTTTCAGCAGAAGGCAAAGATTTGGACAATTTAACTATTTTAGGCTTTTCTTCGGTTCCTATGTTGCATTCTTCCACATCAGCTCAAGTAGGTTCTATTTTAGTTTTTTTAGCCACGTCATTAAAATCAAATAACTCTTCTAAGGGAACTAACCCTCTAAGAAAAATATTATCCTTCAATTGCAAAATTTCTAACTCTTCTTGATCTTTACATATTTCATTCAATTCAACTTTATTCATCATCTTATCTACATGATTATCTATATCATAATCTATGTCTATATTGGCACACTTGAATTCATCCTTTGACTGCAAAAAAAAAAATCAATTTATTCATCATTACCAAAAACTTGGTAGTACCTGATATTATTTAGGACAGCTGGTCTATTTTTAACTTCAACTACGTATTGGTGACTTAGGCGATAGGGCATTTTCCAAGTACTAGCTAAAGTAGCCAAACCATCAGTTATGATATTTTGACCTCTTGTAACTACAAATAACTCATACTCAACAAAACATTCAAGGAAATCTAGAACAACATTCCTATAATCCCTTAACTTTAGATGTTTAGTTGAGTATTCCCCTTTAATATGTTTAATTATGAGTTCAAAATTTCCATGAGCTGAAATTCTTTTGGCACCTAGTTTTTTCAAAAGTTGAAATCATAGGATTAAGGATTCATACTCAGCTATATGATAGCTACATTGAAAATTCAATTTATATGAATGTCTTTCTAATTTTCTAGTTTGTGAATTAAAAACCCACACATCTACTCTTGATCCTTCCTTGCTTACAACTCCATCAAAATCCATGTTCCATAAAGGCTCATTTTCTTGATCCAGTTTTACAATGTCTATTTTGATCTCTTCTGTCTGACATAAATTAGTTTCTAGGTTATGGGTTTTTTCTTCTATACCTCCATCATTATATAATATAAAAGAACCTAGGTCTGAATGGATTGAATACAAGGGATGGTTGTTTGGTCTATCTTGACTACTAACCATGTATTTCATTAGTGTTTCTCTGTAAAGTCTCCTAGGCTAACCAAAAATAGGTATGGTAGCATAACTCATATCCTTTTGTAGGGTGCCTTGCAGCTTTTCCCCCATGATCTAGAGAGTAGCATTGCATATTTTCGGGGTATGTATGGTATGTCTGACACTATGATATCCATAACCAGGTTTTTGGTAGGGATTTTAGCTAGGGTGACACAGCGGTCTTTAATGAGACGAAGGCATCTTACCTTGCTGGAATCAAATGAATACAAATCTTTATATGGCCTAGTGATGTCAACATTCAATTTCTCCATTATGGCTCGGGGCATTAAATTGTGTGAGGCACCAGAGTCGAGCATGGCATTGTGAGGAATTTTATCAAGGATATTGAGACTGACGTAGAAAGGGGGAACAGTTCCATCTTGGGGTTTACCTTCTACCTCTGGAACAAACAGTAGTTTAGGCTTATCATCAGTGAGGTTTACAGCATCTATTCCTGCTCCTACTTTTAAGGCTTTCATTACTTGTGTCCTGTCTACATTCTTATTCATGAGTTCAGTGAGGGGGTTGAAATTTTAACTTTAGCCAATTCATTTTGTATGCTGAAAGAGGTTTGTGGCTTCTCTATTTCCTTGATGTTCTGATCCTGTTTTTTCATGTTTTATTTTTTAGCATCTTCTTTGGATTGACTAGAGGAAGGAACATCTTTAGTTTGACTAGAAGAAGGGATATCAGTCTGAGTTTTCTTGGGTGGATTATCAGCAGTTTTTTTGGAAGGAGTACAGTGTTTTTGGTAGGAGTATCATAGATTTTCTTGGGGGGAGTATCAGTAGTTTTTCTACTCCTGAGGTTATATTTCTAATGCACTTCCATTATGGCATTATGGTAACCTTGTTTGTATTCTTCAGACTCTAGTGGAATTGTTTCTAGTTGTGAAAGAATAAATTGATCTTTCTCTTCTTTAGTCAAAAAGATATGATCAATTTTTGTGTCCCCAAATAAATTAATTTGGTTTTCCTCTAAATATTATTCTGGTTCCACTTCTTATTCAATATAGTTTTCCTGGAAAGGAGGCCTAAGTTGTTGATCATTAGGGCCGCTATGTTCCCTTTGTTTTATCGAAGGTGGATTTCTCCTAAGATTCTAATTTCTATTTTGAGAATTTCCTTGGTTATCCCTAGGAGGGGTTCTATCAACCACTGTCATCCTCGCCATCATTCTTTCCATGGTTTTAAATAGGTTGTCCAGTTTTAAGTCTGATGAAGAGGAGGAAGGTTCCTCCTTAATGTTAACCCTTCTTTTAGTTTTAAGCTTGGCTTTTTTGGCTAATAAATTAGCCTCTACTTTCACAGCATTACTTTGCATTTCTCCAAGTGTGGTAGGGTCTCTTTCTATTAATTGGTAGGCCATGTCAACATCAAATCCTTTATGGAAATGAATGAGGGCTAACCCTGGTGGGGGCTTTATAGCAACTGGAATGGCATTATAGACTTGATTAAACCTAGCAGAAAATTCTTCAACAGTTTCATTGGGGCCTCTTTTTAGATTTTTATATTCATTTAAACTCTGGAGGGGATTCTTTTTAGTTTCCCATCTATTGAGAAAATATTGATGAAATGCAGTAAGGTCATTTATGGTCGTTGTTGATAAAGATTTAAACCATTTTCTTACCTCTCCATTAAGGCTTTGGGAAAAAAGTCTCATCACATTGTCTTCATCAACCTCCTGAAGGTCAAAGTAGTCATTCATTTTATCTACATGTTGTTGTGTAGTGATGGCCCCAGTGCCATCAAACTGAGGAATCCTACTTTGGTAGTCTTGAGGCATGTTATGTAATTGGGCAAGTAAAACTAGGGGAGCATATCGAGCTGCCATGATTGGTATATGGAGATGAACAATAGATGAACCTGTAAGAGGTGCAGATCTGGAAGGGATTAAGACAGTTAATTGAATTAAGGTTTGTGATGTTGATAGGGAGGTAGTGGAAATTGTTGAAGAGACGGGACTAGTGGAAACATGATGTAAATATTATGCGATCAAAGAGGAAAAAGAGAATGATAGGGATGAAAGTTCAACTGATTGTTGGATGTGAGCTTTATGGATAGCTTGGTCTATGTCTGTCACTAGGTCTTCTAATCTTTCAAATTGCTGCAGAGCTTTTTTGTCAAAATCTTGGTATACAGACTGATGTTCAAATATGTATGATCTTAACATTGACTCATCAATGACAATTTCAGTTGCAAAGCTTTCATATTTGGTCTAAACAAACTGAGTTCAAAGGGTAGATCAAATTGAATGTTTTCTATGGTAACAAAGCTCTCTCGAAAAGAATTGGCTCTTGGTAGAGGATTGTTACTCCCTTGAATTTCTGTCAAGCTTTTCTTCCTTATCAATTTCTCAAGATTATCTAGGATATTGGGAGGATTAGGATTTGGATGAGCTCTGGTATGAATTCTTTTAGGAGCCATATTTGTATAGTATTAAACACACAATTTCAATTATGCACAAATTTACAACCTCAAAACATTTATTTTTGAAATATAAATCTTAAATGTTCTTGAATTAAAGTTTTTCAAACCAGGGAAATAAAATTTCAAACTAAGGTATGTTCGTCTCCCCAATATGGACGCCAGGATGTTATCACTTCGTAATTTTTGATTTTGTGGAAAAAATCACTGAGGTAACCACAAAATGACTTTGGAAACTGGGAATCTAACCCTTCCAATTTCATAGAGGGATCTCTCTTTACGGTTTATCTTTGTTTGAATGATGGTATTAGGCTAGCTATTAAGTTCAAGTTTGGGTTTTTTGTGTTGTTGGGTTGAAACTGGGAAGAAAGGCCATTGGGCAGATGGAGTCACAGGTTTGGGATGATCAAAATCAAGTTTACAGACTAAACTTATAGGTTAGGTTAGGCAAATTCATTGGATCCTTTAAGATCTATGGTGTGAAGGAGAGGAAAAGATTTAGAGATCCAATTAAATAAACATAGCAGTTAAGAATTCTGATTTTAATCTTTAGTGGAAAACATAAAAATTATTCTTAAGCCAGAGACAGAGTGTACATTCAAACAAATTATGTTATTCATGTTCTTAGAATAGTTCAGATTTTAGAATCACATACGAGAATAAAAAGAAAACAAATTGACAAAGAGAGATGCACTTCACCAATAAAAATGACACAAGAATCCTGTAACGATTGCACTGTATTACTGAAAATCTGATCAATGGTGGCTCTGTGAGTTGCCTTACAATACAAGTCTTTTTCTTCAAACAAGTCCCAACCCTTCATACTTCGAATTATGAAGTACTTACAGAAAATAATACAAAATATCTTGATTCTAAAGATCAAGATATGCTCCTAGAAATATCTAAAAACTTATTACAAAAGTAGTAAAAACGTTTAGGATTTTTTGAACTGTTGGCACTGCTAGCCCTATTGTTGAGGATGATTGTTGATGACTGAGCCTCCAAATTTGTTGCATTGTTTGCCTTCCTGTCGAAATAATTAGTCAAGTAATTCACACAATTTGTCCCATCTGTCTTCACTAGGGATAGAAAATTTAACTAATTTTTTATAGGCCTCATCCACATTTGTGTACTTCTGGAAAGTTGGTTTGATGATGAGCAAATGTCTAAGTTCATGGCTGATGAACAAGTCAAAATCTAAGGCCTCCAAGAATGCTTTCCCTGTTATATGTCCCTTTATACCTGCAAATTTTGATATGTCTTGGGCAATAGTGCATAGTTTCTCCTAGTACTATGTCAAGCTCATGAGTTTATCTTCCCTACCAATTAGTCCTGGTAGACCTTTATGTTCAGTACCTGCATCTTCTTATGAAATCACTGTATGTTGGTTTCTATATTTTGACATTTATTGTCCAGCGGCACCATAAGGTTTCTTTTGGTGTGCATCCTCCTCACTTCTAGAATAGACTTTGTCCTATCTTGAATTCCCAACTGCTTTGATTCTTCTCTGTTTTTGGAATTTAATAATTTGATAAGTGTTGTTGCTTCCCCAAGTTTTTGTCCCTAGTCTATTTTGATTTTCCTTATTACCTCTTTGGAACTTTGTATCAATTCTTGTTGGTAAAAAATAATCTATATGGAAGGCCATATTTTTGTGATGGCTTCACTGATTTCTATCCATATGTTTTCTCTAGCTTGGGCCAAAGTTTGAGCCATAACTGATCCACTCTGCAACTCCTCAATTTTTAGATTAAGTTGATGGGTTTTCTACAACTCTGCCACATAAAAATTATCTATTTTTAATTTATGTTCTGATAGTGTCTTAAGCTGATCTTTTAACTTAGCAATTTCTAATTCCTAAAGGGACAAAGCGTCCGTGGCTTTAACAAGTTCACTTGCAGAATCTGATGTATGTGTTGGTGTTGAAGTTGATGTAGATGATCCTGGGGTTGTGGTTACTGCAATTGAGACTGTTGTAAGTGGAACTATGGCAAATTGTGTTTCCTGCTCTTTTTCTTTGAGCAGTTTCTCCAATTCTACTTCCATGTCCCTAATTTAGTTGTTTTGTTCAAACATTATCCAGAATATATCCTCTTTCTCCTTTTCCATTTCTCCGACTTCCTTAGCCTGTGGATCTCTGTGGTAGGCAGTTTTAGTTGCTTCCTCAATGCTGCTATATCATCATCCTTTCTTCTCAAAAGCTCTTTTGCTTCCTTTACATATTTTGGATTATATCCCAATTTGATCACCAAGTCTTCCAGTGACTTGATCCTAGTATCCTTGGCTAAGGATGAAATCTTTTCCAACTTTAGTTGTGACTGTGTGTTGTTTAACGATACATGCAACCTAAAGTGGACATGGCAACATTAGTTAGTGCAGAATACATCATTTCACTGGTTTGTTTGTGCATGTCCGTTTGATCCACTGGATGAATTTGTTTTTTTTTTTTAACAAGTTCGGACAGTTGATATATTATCAAAAAAAGTCATGGAGCAAGCTCCTATTACATACTGATATGCTGAGAGAATAGACTAAGCAGTAAGATAGGCACGTAGACCTTTCTTTTGTGCTTAATATCAAACTTCAGAGGTTTTTTTAGCTATTCGAGGACACTGCTTGACATATTGTCCAACTAAGAAGACAAATTTACATAACATGAATTCACTGAGATTTATGGTTTATAAACTGAGTAGTCCTGGGTTGTTTGATGCATGTTGTTGTTGTTGACTGAAGTCTCCCCTTCACTACTCGTGTCTTTTCATTTGTAGTAGTCCACTGCTTCCTCTAGTTGCTTGCACTTAGATTTCAGGGCCATAATCTCCTCTCTTTGAACTACCATACTTTACTTCTGAAAATTGTACTCCATTCACATTTCACTTCGGAGGTCCTTTAATGACTATTGCAACCAGTGTACCATGATCTTGTTTCCCTTGCATGTTGGGCATGAGTCGTTCCTAACTACCTTTTCAATGGGGTTGAGCTCCATTTGATTGCTCCCTCCTCTTGCTTTGTTAGTCCCCCTGATTCTTATTTTGTCTACGGTGGCTTTCCTTCTACTGTTGATTGCTAGCCTTTGAACCTGTGCAGCCCTGCTTTGCTACGCGATGTCCTGGATTTTTTGAGTATTAGCAGCGGCCTGAGTGACTTTGGGCCTGGATGGGGGCCTGCAAATGAGACAAGGCTGGAAAACGACAGTGGGTGTCTTGCTTAGGATGGTGTCAAATTGGAGAGAGGGAAGGGGCTGAAGGCAAGCGATGAAATCAAGATAACTATGAGACTATGAGAAGGACTGTTGAAATGGAGGAGAGGATAAGATACGGAGATCAGTGAAGCAGTCTGGATTTACTGTGGTGAGGGAATGTTGGGTGTGTTGAGGTAGGATAGACAGCTAAGAACTGGAGTTCACAAAGTTTTGAGAGCTAAAATCTATGGCTTTAATGAGAGACAAGAGAGGACTGAAATCGGGCGAACTATCTCTGCGCTCGACAATAGACTCTCTGTGGACACATTCATACTTACTGGAAGTTAAATTACCATTTCTCTTATAGCCCACTCTATCTTCCTTGAACCTACAATTTGAGGCTGCCACTTGAGTGTGATCGTCCTTCCCGGATTTTCTACCATGATTTTCTCCAGTGCATCCGATTTTTATCTCATGAGTCTTGTGATCTGAGCTGCCTTCTCTGACATCATTCAATTGTTCAGTAGAGTATAGAGAGAGAATGAGAATGAATAAGTCACCAATGCTTGATCAACTTGCAGCTGAAGTGCTTCTCTTGATTAGATCTTGCCCTACACAGTTGCTCCAACTCTTCCTTTGCTCTTACTCTTCACTTGCTCTCACACTTCCCTTGCACACACTGAACTCTAGCTCTCATTCTTCACAATGAACATGTTACACTCAACTCTCACTTTCTCTTGCTTAAACAGATGAGAAAAGAGAGTTACAAAATGAATTCATTCTTTGAGCCAATAATAGTAGAATTGAATTCCATGAGGGAGGGGTTACTTGAGGAGAAGTGTAACTCATCCCAAGAATAGAGAGAGAGGTACACTTGTCTCGAGGAGTTACAATTCGAATTAGGGAGAGAGAGTATTTGGTGAGAGTTACAAATCAAATTGAATGAGAGAGTTACAAGTGCATTTAATGAGGAGGAGTTACACTTTTGTCATACATTGAATTATTGTGAATTTTCCATTGACTGCCCATGTTTTTTTTTATTTTCGCTTTGGTTATGGTTCCTTTGATGTGTTGTGCTTTCCAAATTTTGATTTTTTCCTTTATTCTGCCTGCTTTGTCCCTTGATTTTCCATAACTTTAGGATTATCATTTTTAGTTGAATGTTATGGCACCGTGTGATAGTATTCATCTTGATTCTCTCTAACTGTTCCTTCTTTTTCCACAGCTTAATTTGCATGATGGTCCACCTGTTGATTATTTATCCTCAAAATATGTTTGAAGGTTACATTGCCAGAACCTGCTAAATTCCTTCTGATTGTTTTGATGATTCTACTCATAAACTCATTGCTTGGGTTCTTGTTTCGAACCATTGCCTTGACTATGATGGTTGAGTCTCCTATAATTATCGGATTTTGGATTTCTCTTTTTTTAATCATTCTTGTCCCCATCAACGAATTGTAAGCTTCCGTCTTGTTATTTGACATTTGTCCCAGTCCTCATTCATAGGTGATTATTTTTTTCCCTTTTGGATCATGAATTATTCCACTGGCTCCTGCCTTTCCTGAGTTATTCTTTGAGGCTCCATCAAAATGCATACAATGTCTATTCTGAAGTTTTTTCCAGCATTCAAGTTCCTCTTCTGTCATTCCTAATTTTTCCATTTTTTTTTAGTTTGCTTTCCTCTTTCCTTTTTTACCATTGTTGTTTATTATTGCTTTGTTGAGCCAATCCCTTTCTTCTTATTGGAGAATATTGTAGTTCGTTGGTGCAGTTCCTTTTTCTTTGAGTATTTCAGAGGTTAGTCCCCAAGTTTTTGATAAATTTTTCCCAATTCTTGGATTTTAGTTTTTGAAAATGCACTTATTTCAGTCAGCCAGATTTGCCAACATAGCACTGTTGGGATACATTTCCATATTCTTAGAATTGTGGCTTTCTTCTTTGTTGCATAAGGGTTTGCTTTCTCAAATGTTCTGAGAAATTCCGGCAATGGTTTTTCAAAGTTTATGTTCATTTCCAGTGGTTTTATAAGCTACTCTCAGCATTCTCTTGAGAATTTGCACTCTTGGAATAAGTGCTAAATGTTTTCTTCCACCTGCTGACATAAAGGACATCATGATGGCCCTTGGAAACCCTTTTTTTTTAATTTTCATTGGTTAAAATCTTCCCTTTTAATAGGGTCCATATGAAAATTTTTATCATTGGCAAGCTTTCGGATTCCCAAGCTATTTTCCAAGAGTCCCATTCTTGTTGATCAGTGTGATATTGAAGGATTTTGTATCCAGATTTGATTGTGTATTGCCCATTGCTTGGATCCCAAAGGTAGTTGTCTTCCTCATCATAGTGTATTGGAGCAGCCCCTTTTAAATGATGCCTGATTTTGATCCATTACCCTTCCAGAAGTGTTGGTATGGATGGAATTTTCCACTCCTACCATTCCTTTTGATTCCACAACGAGATTGAATGTAGAGTGTTGAATCCTTTTCCTTTCAGCCATTCTTGAATACCTTCAATTTACGGATAATTATGTATTTGGTATTTTCCCATGATCCTATCCTCCCAAATCGATATTGTTTTTCCATTACCTGGAATTTTTGAAATGTGGCTTCTCATTAATGGGATTACTTTTTTGACTAGCTTCCATACTTGGGTACTTTGTCTGATTAGGATGTTTCCGTTCAACAATTTATCCTTGGATCTGTCCATGTATTTGTTAATGAGGATTTTTTTCCACCAGCTCCCTTTACCTGTAACGAGTCTCCACACTATTTTCATTCCTAGAGCTGCATTCATGAGCCCAAGCAGTCGTATGATAGTCCTCCTTGTTCATGAGGGAGCACTACTTGTTCCCACCTAACCAAACTAAACTTTTTATTTTCTTGCTTCCCACCTTGCCATAGAAAGCTTCTGAAAATTAATTCCATCTGTTTGTGGGTGCTTGGTGGTGCCATGATTGATAAATCAGTAATGCAGCAAGGAGAGCTTTGATTAATATCACCCTTCCAACCATGTTTAGCCACATCATTCCCCAATTCTTTATCTTAGTTTGCATTTTTTCAATCTGTTTTGTCCATATTTCTGCTTTCATGCTCTCTTTTGAGATTGGAAGTCCCAAGTAGAAAAAGTTATTCCAATTTTCTTGTGTTGGGATTTCCATGATTTGGGAGATCCTTTGCATGGTTCTAGGCAGAATATTCCACCCATAGATCCTACATTTTGTGTTGTTTAATAGCCCACCTGACACATATAGAAATTCATCGAGAGTTTTTTTTAATCTTCTGGCTATTATTGTTGATGCTCCTCCCAGCAACAAAGTATCATCCGCAAACAAGGAATGGTTTATAGTTTTTATTCCTTTTGCTATTCTTAGCCGTGTTATAGTTCTTTCTTTTCTCTGGGCTTCCAATGCTCTACTTAACGTTTCTGCCATTATTATGTAAGAAAAGGGGAGAGAGGGCAACCTTGCCTAAGACCTCTAGTGCTTTGGAAGAAATCACTGGGTCTTCCATTTATGAGAGGGGCTATCCATGGAGTAGAGATGCATTCGTGATCATTTATGTTATTTCTTTAGAGAAGCCAAGTTTCTGAAGGATAGCCATTAGATATGGGTGAATGACTCTATCAAAAGCATTTGCCATGTCTAATTTGATTATCATACCTTTTTCTTGCTTTTGAATACTGGAGTGGATAGCTTCCTGAACAATTATGACATTGTCAATGATTTGTCTGTTTGGAACAAACCCTCCTTGGTTTTCTGATATGATTAGGGGCAACACTTTCCTGATTCTATTTGCCACTATTTTTTTTATTATCTTATAAGAGGAATCGCAGAGAGAAATAGGCCTAAACCTATTAAAGGAGATGGGATTTTACTCTTTTGGGACTAGGGCCAGATAGGAGGATTTTGTGTTGCTTCCCATATTTTTTTTTTTTAACATTCTTCGAAATTCTTAGGAAGTCCTTTTTTATTGTATACCAGTGATTTCTAAAGAAATATATGGTGAAACTGTCTGGCCCTAGTGCTTTATCTGGGTGCAGGCTCCATATGGCATCCACTATCTCCTCCTCTGTGGGATCTTTGCACATATCTGCGTTTTGTTCTTTTTTTATTTTCCTTTTTGTGTGCTGCAAAATTTCTTCATACTCAGTCGTTTCTTCTGTGGCTAAAAGTAGATTTTTGAAGTGCTTATAAGCTGCATTTTTTATTTCTTCCGCTCCTTTAACTTCTTGATTTTCCACTTGTATCTTTTCTATATGGTTTCTTGCTCTTCTGATTTTCATAGTGTTATGGAAAAAAGAAGTGTTCTTCTCTCCTGCCTTGAGCCATAGGCTTCTGGATTTCAGTCTGGCCTCTTCTTCTTCTTTCATGTTTTCCCTGTATATTTCCCAAAAAAATTCTTTCTCTTTTAAGTAATCCTGCTTGCTTTCTTCTTTGCCCTCTTTCTCCGCTTGCACGCTGTCAATTTTCTGTTGTAGCTCTCTTTTCTTTTCTTTCTTTTTTATTTCATTTAATCTTACCTACTCCTTTAGCTTGGCTCTTACATTTTTTAATTTTGTCTTCCAAATGTATTGAGGTGAGCCTGATATTCTTGGTTCCCATACTTTTTTAACTAGCTCGCTGATTTATGTGTTGTTGTCCCAGGTTGAGCTGTATCTGAAAGGGAGAGAGCCTTGGTTTTCCATTTTGCCTAATATTATTACCACTGGTTTATGATCCAATGCAGTAGTGTGGATGATTTTTTATTTGATAGAGCTATATATTGCTGCTATACTTTCTTGGATTAAGATTCTATCCAACCTTTCTTTGATATTGCTTTTACTCATTCTCTTAATATTCTAGGTGTATTTCCCATTATTTGGGGGAATGTCCAAAAGGATGTACTGCTCCATTATTTCTTCTAAAGAATTCCTGGAGGGATCCACTTGAAAAAATTCCTCCAAATTTTTCCTCTATACTTCTTACCAGATTTAAATCTCCTCCTAAAATCAATTTCCCAGCTTGTGTTTCTTTTAATACTTCCCTCAATATGGCCAGGCACTGTTATTTATCCTTATAATGGTTGGGGGCATATATATTTATGACCTGTTGATGCCTCGAAAATCGTTGCAACAACAATGGGGGATAACCACCCGGTCCGGACCTTAAGGCACGCTCTTTTTCGTTTGGATTAGTAGCTCCGACTGGTTTAACTAGGTCTAGTTACCTTCTCCCTATCGTTATTGGTTTATGATGTATCTTTAACTACCAATAGACAGAGATATCAGATCACTTATTCTTACTGATCAGGCAAGAGAATGATCTTTAAGCTGATTTGGGTTCAGCCAAATCACAACTAAGAGTGTGCCTCTTTGAGAAGAGGACTTAAAAGAATGTAGAAATTAATCTAAGTGGAAGCTTATTCTATAATACAAGTAAAAGGAAACTAATCTTAAACCTATTTCAATTAGGCAGATATAGATCTAACCCAACTAAGAGCAAGATATTTAAAGTATTGAGATTTAAATATGTCTTGTTTATAATGAATATCAAGTTAATGAAGTAGTTCAATTAACTGACATTATAGATACCAAAACACATCCTATTGAGACCTATTAACTGAAATAATCAGTCAACAACACTCAGGAAGAAATTCACAAAAATGTTATTGATTGTCAAATCAGTAAATCCAATAATTAAACAATAATATGCAGAAATAGTTCACAACACGTTACCATTCAATAAATCAGATTTATAAGACAGATTTCTGAGTAAATAGTTACTCATAAATAAGAAATTAATTCATAAGAACAGAGATATATAATAACAAAATTGAGACAAATTACCCATATTGACAAAAGTGCACAAACATGAATAAAATGACACATTCCTGTTATCATAAAAATGAAACTGATATTTGAAACAGTAGTATTAGAAATACCAATTTATTGCGTCCATTTCTCTGACCCTGGTCTACAACAGTCCTTTACATTACTTGAACTTCTACTTTCAAAGTTAAAGCCCAATAGTGCAAACTTTGTCCATCATTCACAATTCAAGATACAATTGAAAAATCTTCAATTATCCCCAGATCTGAGATTTTCTCTCCTCCCTCCTACAACTCTACATTCCTATTATAGAAGTGCTTTAAGAAGTCTGAAATTGTAGAGGAGAGCAGCCCCTTATTACATTTTGCAATCTGCTATTTATAATATTTGCAAAGGAATTCTTGAGATGAAAGTTTGTTGAAGAGAAATCTGTCCAATCTAATTTTATTTGCTCAAAATTCCAATCTTTTAATTACTGGAGCATTCTCATTGATTAAGATCATTTTCTCCATATCCCTTCTACTGCTTTCCTGCAAAAAGAGATCAAATTAAATTAAGATGTAACAATAAAATCAAAATATCATTTCTGGCATTAAAACAAATCCAATCAAATTCAATTTAAATAAATAATTGAAAATAAAATATAAGTTCTCTATTGATGCCTGGAATGGTTTAATTGGCCAATGACATCATTGATGAATGGATCGGCATCTAGAAGAGGCTTGGACAAATGAAAATGCAGAAAATAAAACTCAGAAAATTGGTTTTGTTTTAAAAATTTGTAGCTTGATCTTCTGCCTGATTTTTGACCTAATGATTGACCAAATATGTTAGTGAAACCTCCTCAGAAATGTTCTCCTTGATTTTATCTTTCCAATGAGCCATCATGGGCCTCATTTGGCCAAGTATAATTCAATCTATGAACCTCCAAAGTTGATGAGTCAAATCTGGCATAATTCTAGATTTTCTGTTGCTGGGCTAAAAATCAGAGTTTTAATTAAAAATCCAATCTTAAATTAAACTCTAATTATCTAATAATTAATATATAAATTTTAATTTTAATTATAAACTAAACTAATTATTTAATAAATTGTTATTAATTAATCTTAATCTAACTAATTAATATAATAAACTATTTATAACTAATTAATATTAATCTAAATAATATTAAAATTTAATTTAATTTAATTAATTAAATTTTATGTATTAATTAATTTAAATTTTTTTATTAAATATTTCAACTATTTTAAATTAATAAAAAAAACTAACCTACCTTACTTCATTACTTCATGTTCATTCCACTTACCTATGAGTGAGTTTGGAAATCTAAAAACAAAAACCAAAGTGTTATAAAACTTATGCTTAATGTCTCTTAATGATCGGGAAATCGGCATCGGGAGATTGGGAGGATTGTTTAACTTGTTTCGTATAAAAGCTCCGATGCAATTGAAGCTTATAATGAAACTTAAGTTTAATATTTCCAAAAGTTATCACATTTTGGTGATCGGCAATCGGCATAGGGGATGTGAGGCTATTGGGGGTTAATAAAGATGTGTCTCGATTGAAACCTTCGATCCGATCGAAAGCCCAGATGCGATCGAAATTTTTTTATTTATCATTTTTTATTATATACTATTTTATGTATTAAATTTTATTTTAATTAAATTTATTATATTTATATATAATTAATTTTAAAAATTTAACATTAAATATTGATTTTTTATTTTGGTTTTATTTTCATGAATTTTAGTTTTTAAACTACAGCCATTTTGAAAATAAAAATAAACTACAGCGACTTTAACATTTTGATTTATTGAGATTAGTAATTTATTTGAAATATTGAAGTAAATTACTAAAATCGGTTGCTTCATGATTTCGCTGTATAAGTAAAAAATGAAAAAAAGTTAGTAATAACTAACTAAGGGTTAATTTTAAAATAAATGCATTATTGAACTAATTTAATTACAAAAATGGAATATTGTAAATTTTATGCATTTTTAACCCAAGCGACATAAATGATTAGTCTTCAAAGGAGTGTCGTTTACGAACCAGTTAAACAAATGAGGCGAAACAAGCGTTAATGGGAAGCTTATAAAAAATCGATTTTAACAAAGCAATCAAAACAAGAATCTAAAGAAAATGAAAAATTAACAAACGCGTAAGATAATCAACTAAATAAAAATCCTAAAAGGTGTTTAGCCAAAAATTTTATAGAAAGGGTCCCCATTATTTGAAGTGAACAAGTCAAAAATGGGGGGCTTGTGTTTTACCTCAACATGACCCTGTATCTCTCTTTTGTGCTGATTTTCCTGAGGTCTGTTATTATCCAATGCTGATCTGTTTTCTTTTGAATTAATTCCCATATTCCTCTTTTCCATATTGTGCATATACCCCCTGAAGCTCATGTTGCCTCGATATCTTCCCCTTCATAGTTTCTAAATTTTTTTTTTTAAGATTTTCAGTGTCTTGATTGCCTGCTTTTGTCTCTTGGATCATTAAAATATCTGGGTTTTCATTTGCTAATATATCTATTGTTGTCTTTTCTTTAAAAGATGTCCCCATTTCTCTGCAATTCCAGGAAACTATTATCATTATTTACCTGTTGGGTGGTACATAGTTCCTTTCCCCTTTTGGTGGCTTTTCTCAATGTTCCCTATGCTTTTCCCTAGGAAAGTATCCATAGGTTGTTGCGTTCCTAAAGCCATTTCTTTTGCTTCTGCTTCATCCCTTAGTTCTTTATTTGTCTTTCTTCCCACTTTTTTTGGTTTTCAGCGTTTGGGAGTGCTTCCTTTGCTTGCTATCTAGTTAATATTCTATCTACTGAGGGAGGTGGAGAGTGGTGGGAGTTTGAGACTCTGGTGGAGTGAGGAGATTGAGAAGGGTTGGGAGAGTGAGGGGTTCTAGATCTAGATCTAGATCTAGATTTAGGTCCACGGGATGGAGGGGCAGAAGGATCCAATGGATCAAATGGATTTGCAGTGGCGAGGTATGCATTTGGTGAGGAGGGTTGAGCTTCAATGGATGTTGTGGGCTGCGAAGAATGTTGGATTGGTTGTTTATTAACTATTTTTTTCCATTTAACCTGCTCCCATTTAGTTTCCAGTGCCTCCTTTTCTTCACTTTCATTTTCTTTTCCTTTTGTACATCTATTTGCGAAATGACCATATTCATTGCATACCTTGCATTTGAAGGGAATTTGTTCATAGTCTAGCTATTGTATATGCGTCCACTGGTCCACTTTGATTTTGATAGCTTCTGGGAGTCCTCTCCCTAGATCCACTTCAACACATATTCAGGCGCATGCATGCATATTTTCTTTCGGCTCGCATCTGTCTATGTTTTTCCCAACTGCATTTCGTATGGCTTTAACTGATTCGTCTCCCCAACAGTGGAGAGGAAGATGTGGACATCTAACCCATACAGGTATAGCGCTTGGAACATCCATTTCTGGATCAAAGTTTGGTGTCCATCTCTTCAGATACAGCCCCCTTGTATCCATAAAATACGACCCATTCCTGAATATCAAGTCTTGGTCCTCCTTGGTCTCGAAATGAAAGGTGTAATACCCTCTACTACAGAACCTGATTGAGATTTTTCCATTTATTGAAGCCGACTAGTTTCTTTCTACCCATTTTTGGACAGTCTTGGGTGATGGACACAACCCGATAAACTGCCCGACTAATCCTTGTTCTACCAGGGAGAGTGCTGCTCTTCGTGGGAGAGCATAAGGGAGTGATATCTCTGGTATTTCTTCCATTCTTTTAACAAACTTTGAGATTGTTGATCGATTCTTTGCCAGTCCCATTGCAAAAATGAGGGAGGCGAAGGCTTTGGCTATTGCTTCTGATTCCTGTTGGTGATCTGTGTGATGATCTTCGTTCTCTAATGGATCCATATTGCTCGAGCCTCAACAGCAGAAAGCCACTGAGGGCAGTTACAGGTGGTTGCGTGTTTGCAATAGAAGGTGCTGGCTAATGATCTCTCCTTCCGTGGTCTGGAGTCAGCCTCAGCAGCAAGAGGTCGTTGAGGAGCAGCAAGGGCTGCAGCTTTGAGTGCTGTAGTAGCTAGGGCTGCGCGCGGGCATCCTCGGCAGCTCTCATCGCAGCTCTTGATTTCTTCCTACTCTCTTACCCCCATGTGAACCCTCGAAATTTTTTTATTTATTTTTTCTATGTTAAGACTAACCTAAGTACCCACTGGGGATTTGAACCGGTGACCTATCGCAAGGAGTGCCTTAACAGCGCACCCATTCATCGTCAATCCAAAGCCCCGTGGGCAACCCTCGAAAAATTTATTAATGCAATCTACTAGATGAATTTGTTGTGTATCAAAACTAAACATAGATTATTTATAATATGTTGGTGTTGTTGGGGCTGACACTTTAGCTTAAAGGAATGCAATTTTCATGTTGCCCTTTTCCATGTCAAAGGAGCCTATGTTGTGATGTAGTTGTCTGCCTCCAAAATTGTGTGTAGGTTGTGGCTTTCAACATCTCATTCCTCTTTTTGATTGCCCTGTATTTGGCAAAAATATTAGGCTCAAAAGTGTCTTCAGCCAAATCAATTATTTGTGGTGTTTATGGAGGATCTTGTGAAACAAAGGAAGATGGAGAGCCTCCAAAAATGTCCTCTTGTCTTGTACCTATAAAAATATCTTCTGATGTGGTTGAAACATGTTTACCTGTCCTAACTATAGTAGTCTGCTCTTCATCCTCCGCATAAAAACTAGTGGTGGATTCTTTTTAGGCTTCTTGGTATAGATTAAAAAATGCTTGGCTTCAATTTTTGTTGCTTGGAGAACACTCTTCTTCTCTGGCCCTTTTATCATGCCTTTCTTGAGGTGTAAGAATCTGAGAGGTTGTTGTTGATATGACTTGTTCTTCAACCTCTTACAATGTGTTCTCCTCCCACTGGTCTCAATTCATGTATTGCTTGATCTCTAGTCGAGAAGTATGTGTGTAGGGAGTAGTCTTTTGCTCCACCCCCAGCTTTGAAATCATTCCAAAAGGGTCATAAGACCAAGTGAAGCTCAATTTGAAATTTTATTGCTTCAACATAAATCTGCTTCTTTAGCAATTGTTCTGGTATTACATACAAAATGTCCAACCTATGCTTTGATTTTAAACTGTGCCTTCTTATTAGCTACCACAAAATGTAAGTCCTCCATATGTACCATTTTCTGATGTACTCTAATGAGAACAGTCTCATGGGAACAAATTTTGGTAGCTTATAGGGCAAAAATTCACACCCATAGACTCTGATCTCGATGTAGTTCTGGTATAAATCCCGGTCACCTATCTTCACCTGGTCGCTAAGATGTAAAACCTTTTTAATATTTGCTTCTATCCTAGGCTCGAAATCATTATGTAGCAAACAAATAACTGTATACAAAAACTGATCAACATAATTTGTGAAAGTAAACTCTATGGAGTTTTTCTTAACCAAAAACGTCCAATGTATGACTGATTGAGAACTACCCTCTCATCCATCTTCTACAAAGTAAAGGGAAACATGTCTCCTTGATGATAAATAAACATGTAAACTAAAACATCAAAATATTTGAAAGCTCCCTCTATAGGAAACTTTATGAATTGATCATGTATTGAATTTGCAATAAATTCATTGTAATTAAAGATAACTGGTTTCTCACCAGTGGTAAAAATTAACAAGAAGCCAACAATGGCCTCATCAACCCACTAATGAGAGTGATAACCAAGTAGGTAGGAAATGATGCTAGTTATTTTCTTGGTTACCTCAGGGAACATAGAAGAGGAATATGGGGGGTTTGTTTTAGGTAATTGGGCATCTTTAGGAAGAAAGATTTCTAATATTTTAGCTCTCTTTGGGAACGTTAAATTCTTATAGGGCTATGTGAGAGAGTCTATTGATAGTAGCTTGGAAGACTCTGGAATGATTACTTGGAGAATTTGAGATATGGCTTCAGTTGTGATGGTGATCAGAATTTCACCATTTTGACTCATAATTTCTCTTTGGGAGGGTACGTAGCTCAATTGACACCAGGAGACTAGCTCAGGGAAATGATGGGTTTGTGGGAACATGAATTAAGGGAGGGTAGACTCCTATAGATTCAATTCATAACTTTGATCTAAGAATTTCTGCTTCAACCAACTGTGAAGTTCGAACAATTCGAACTCACAATTTGTCTCAACAATTTTATATTGTAGATTGACTAAGCATAGATGATTCAAGTCAATAGGAGGGGGTAACATGGGATTTCCCTCTGGTTTCTTTCCCTTGTCCTTAGGGGTTCTACTCTCAGGAGGCATTATCGATCTTTTAAAACATAAACAGAGGAACGACGACACTAGGATTACTTGGAATAGGAAACTAACTGTAGAATGCCAAAGTGGGGTCTCTAATAGCGATTGGATTACTGTCGACGAGGAATTTTTGAGTTACTCCAATAGCATGGAAGATTGAAATTTTGAATAAATTGAGAAAAACAGTGAAATAAAGGAATTTTTGGCTTAACTGTGCTTAATAAGGTAATTTTTAAATTATTGTTTTGTTTTTATCGTTTGGTTTTTTACCGTTACCAGGAGTGGGTGTTTTGCAAAGGGAGCGAAAGAGACTAAATTGGCGTAACGATTTGCTAATGTTGGCAGGGAAGTTTCAAATGGCAGCGTTTGATTGGGAGTGGGGCGAATTCTCAGGATAGCTTAAACAGAAGGGAAGGTTGTGGGAGTGGGGTCTGCGAGGTTGAGTTGGCAGACAGTGAGTGGGGTTGGGAAAAGGTGTCGTGGCAGATAGGGAGTGGTGGAGGGGCAAGCGGTCAATGCTAGAAGACTTTTCAGAGGGGGGGCACGATGAGTGAAAAGGAAAGGGGGTGCGAAACACTATGGCGGTGACATGTAGCGGGCCCTTTCGGACCCCCGCCCCTGTGGATAAAGTGGGATGGAGCTCGGGGGTGCCCGAAAACACTCCCCCGCCATTGATCCGGGCAAGGGAGATCTCAACCGTTGATTACATAGTTAATAATCATATGCCATCAAATATTTTTGTCGCATTCCAACTTTATTACAACTTTTTAAAAGTTTAAAAATAATATATGCTATTACAAATAATTAATCATGTTTAACCCAGTGATTAATTTATTCCAAATCAAAATAACTAATCTAAACCAAATTAATCATATCTAGGGCGCATTTGATTGTGCAAGCCCCTTTTATTCATTTTTCTAAGGTTTTTTATTATTTTTTCTTTGTCAGTTAACCATGATTTAATGATGTGATTAATTACACTAATATAGCTCAATAACGAATAAACTATGTGATTAATTTATTTACTCTCCTAACTAAATTTATTTTCGACCTAATCACGTTCAAACAATTTGATTAGACTAACCATTTCTAATTCTCCTATTTACAATGAGGAATTTAAACAAGTTGCACACTTTATTTACAAAAATTTTTGAAGTATGCTTTCAAGCAATTTTTATTTTTCTTGGTGGCATTTGGACTTGCTCACGTAGGGGACGTTTTCATATATTTTTTCTTCTTTTTTTTGTTTTTCTTTTATTTTCTTTCATTTCTTTCTTTATTGTATTTTTTATGTCCCTAATTTTTTTTCTTTATATATATATATATATATAATATATATATATATATATATATCTGATTTTCTTTTGGAAATAAATTTTAAACATGAAACATTATTTACATTTTTCAAATATGATTCATCAGGTAAAAACAACTCATCCTATGAAATATAGGACCCTAACATGGTGTAGGAGTCCCAAGTGGTATGAAGGCTTGGTTTCCATATACTTAGAGATCTGACTTGGCTCTAGCTGTTAGCACATGAGAGTGTTACGTTGGTATCTTCAAACAGCAAGGTATGTGTGTCTGGTGAGTGCGTAATGTAATGGTGTCAAGGTTCTCTTATTGCAAAGGGGGAAGAGTAAAGTGAGCCTCTAAGTGAGAGGTAGTAGTACCACCGAGGAAGAGAGACACGTGGACCAGGAAGGGTCTATCTAGATCCAGCGGAATATTCCACAATGGACACTAAAGTCGTTAAACTTGAAGTACAAGGGAAAACACGTACACCATCTAGCAGAGTAGTCTGCATAGATGTGACGGTGGTTATAACTAATAAACAAGACAGGTCTATCTAATGTCCTGTGAAGTAGTCCACAAGGACGAGACAGCAGTGAGAAATAATACAACACATCTTCAACAATGTAAGTACTAAAACAACCAAATTCTTTCAACCATATTAGTACATGTTAATAAAACATGCATTACAAATTTTTAAAGAGTAGTCTTACAAACATCTACAAAATATGTGTGAAAATGTGTTGGCCTTAATAGGCTTCTGAATTAAGAAAAAGTCCCAAGACACATATGTACACCATACATCACTAGTCCCAGTAGTGGGGCATTAGAGCCACTCCTCGCTCCTCAAAGAACAAACTATAGACTTTCAAGACTATGTGGGAGGAGCCAAGGTGAAAATTCCCTTCTCATACAATGGGAGGGATATATATAGCCAAGGGTGATGTTTGACCCTTGTGATTCTTGGACTACCATCATGACTGCTCAACTTCCCACAACTTTTCAATTGAAATGACTCTTCAACTTCTTGTGTGCATCCATTGAACTTTCACTTTACATTACATTCAGTTACAACAGATATGGCCCACAGTAGTGATGTGTCCAAGACAACTCATGACACGGCTGACATGTACTCATTGACTGTGGTGTCCATGTCAAGCTGTTGCACTACTAGGTGGTGGATGTACTCTTGGTGTGCTTTGTATTCTCCTCAGCATGGCTTAGTTCTATGGGGTCTTTGATGGTATTGGTATTGCATGATGGTTCAATGCATGTGTTCCTTTCACTTGCTGCTTGATGTGCTTTGTACATTCATCCACCTACAAGCAAGTCTTCAAGCATGTGCGCTCCTTCTTCATCCCATTCGTCATCTCGCCATGATCCCTTTGTGTACCTGTTCTTGCAATTCACTCATGACGTGATGACATCAAATTCAAAATATCCTAGTCTAGCATGATGCATTGTTTTCTGTTTTCGTGTGACAAGGAGGGAGGACAAGTCACTGAGACTGCATAGAGCACAGCTCAGGCTGGGATGAGGAACTCTGAGGCACAGTCTTTAGTGTCGGGGGAAACTACGCAACGGCCACTAGGAGGCATAATTACATAGTGAAGGACACCAGTGGAAGCTGCAAGGTGTGACCCTGTGGGGCACTTCTGCACAATTTCTAGAGGGACGACAAGGCAGGGATGTAGAGGACCAGCTAGGCAGTTCAGCATTTTAGATAGAAGTGAGTCCCGACTGAGGGAGGTCACTAGGAGGACATCTCTACACAATTTCTGAGAGCAGTGTAGACTAAGGTCTTTATGCAATGCGGTGTTCCAGCAGGAAAGAAGGAGGCTTGATGACTATGCTTGGGAAATGCGCAGTTTAGATAGGTTGTGAGGCAATTTCTCTGCAGTTTTGGGAAGGAAGACAATTGCTCATTCCTGGGATTACGCAGTGTAGTTGGCCTGGAGGACAACCTCGAGCACTACATAATTCCGGGAGACAGAGTGGCACCACTGAGGGCTCAGACTGCGCAATGCAGCTCAATCAGGGTCCGGTGAAGTGGAGTTGGTCCATCAAGAGATTTTCATGAAATTGGCTAAGTGTGAAAGGCAAGTGAACTCGTGAATACTCGACATTGTGATCACACACTTAGCATACTTTGATAACACGACAACACTAACCATCGGGACAACATAGCTAAGCATAACCCTTTGCCAATTGTCTAGAGGTGAAAGAGACAAGTGAGACACTTGGGATAGACCTTCGAATGAACGTGATGACACTTGCGTGATAGTGCTTACAACTTTGTGTGAGAGTACGACGGATGTTCACATATCTAGGACAACCCAAACACATAAAGACAAACTTTCAAAATCACCAGAACAAGATCGCAAGCATAGAAAAGCAATCAAGATATCAAAGGAATATAGTTGGTTAAGAAAGAAAAAAGGAAGCAAGACACATAGAGGAAATACATGGAATGACTTTCAGTGCTAGCAACTATGTATGTCATTGAAGACATAATGATATGATAATGATAAGTAGTCCTTCAAGCTACATTAAGGGATGTGTTCCAAAATATGTGCTTTGTTTTCCTTACCTACCCTCCAAAGGGTTATGCATCTAATGGAGTCTTCATGTGGTCCTGCTCTTCTGTCATACCTTAGGTTCCTTAGTTTTCTTATCTTTCTCCTCAACTCTTTGAGAGTCATCTAGCATGTCATCCTTCCTTTTGGTCACTAAGAGTCACATCTGTGCAGTTTCATTTGGCAGTGATTGTTGTTGGGATGAGACCCTAGGAGGCACATCTACCCAGTTTCAGAATGCAAGGCAGAATGGGCAGCTAAGGGACATCGTTGTGCAGTTTTGGGATGCAAGGCACAGTTTCAGGATGAGGTCTTGGGAGGACAAATATGTGCAGCTTTTGGATGCAAGGCAGACTGGGCAGTTGAGGGACAACACTGTGCAGTTTCTGGAAACATTGGGTTCCAGCTGAGGGAAGGGCATCGGAGGAAACCACTGCACAGTTTGGATGCTAAGGGAGATTGGACTCTCTGCACATTGTGTAGTTGCAGCAAACAAGGGGGAAAGCTGGAGGGTTGTAGATGCGAAGCGTGCAGTTCTGGAAAGCTAGATGAGGCTAAGTTGTTTGGGAAACTCCAGAACTTGACTAAGTGTTGGATCAGTGAAAATGATGTGAACAGTGATGGAAATTGATTACGATCACACACTCTAACACTTAGTGGTACAACATAGACCATAAAGAACATATAAAAACATATTTTGTTTGATGCAACAACCTTTTTTACAAGAGTGACTGAAGTGAGTGCGAGACATGTCTATGTGATGAGAACAAGTCATACGCACAAATATTTCCCCTTGAAGCAGAACAAACTTCCCTTTGCATGACAAACAATAATCCCCATGCCCAAAGATGACACATGTTGTATAAGATAAAGTGTGAACGACTCTTAAGATCGAAAAGGGAAGCTTGAGATCATCAGCTTACGAATAAGTGACTAAGGAATGATTGATCAAGGGATCCACAGTAGGCTCTGAAATTTGAGTACATACCAAAATATTAGAGGGTGTTGCAGCCCCTACGACAAAATCCAACATCAATATTCTAAGCAAAAGTAAATCTCCTCGATAAAAAATAGTCCCTTGGTTTATTGGCTTCATAAATGCACAATTGTCATCTATGAACTCCTAACATATTTTCTCTTAAGCATGGCATAAAGGATATTGATATTTTTCCAATGCTTGGATAGATGACATATTATGCTATCCCTTTGGCACTCTCTTTTAACATGTGTAGTTGAAAGCAACTAATTGAAGAGAAATTATTTAAATAGTATTTTTATACTTCTAGGTTTGAAATTAGGTTCCACCAATGCTAGTGCAATCAAACAGCACAAAATAAATAAATAAAAATAATAATAAATAAATAATATAATAATAATAAATAAATAAATAAAAATAAATAAATAAAATAAAAATAAATAATAAATAAATTAAATAACTAAAAAATTAATTAAATAAAATTAAAAATAAATTAAAATTAAATATATATATATATATTTAAAAAAAAATAAATAAATAAAATAAATAAATAAAATTATCCTCTAATGGATTACGAAGATTTCATTTGGTCAAATCATTGAATTATGCACCATATGGTCTCCACATTCTAAAATGTGGTCCCTATATAAAGTGTATCTTCATTTATCTTAACAACTACATTTTGGAATGTCATCCTAGTTATATATTCTTTGATCCAAAATAATAATCATATCTTGGTTCATTACATAGAATCAACAAAATTGTGTTCCATACCCATCTAGACATTAATTGACCCATACAAGTATGCCATCAAAAATTTGACTAACTTAATTTGAAATTCACGCAAGTAATCATCTTTTACAATGAGAGAATATAATAATCATGATCAAAGTAAAATGATGTCACCATTGTGTTATTGTGATACTCTTAGTTTTACCCTATTTCTCACCATCCCCGTTATTCTAGGAATCTCAGCCCTAGGAGACAACAACAAATGATTTCCAGAAGCCATCAATAAGATTTCAATGTTCAATCCTCTCAATAACCATACACTTTATAGTAATTTTAATCACTCTTCTAATTACTCGGCAAGACAAATAGAAGACTATACATTTAATTTTCAAATTAAGGAGCATATCGAATCTGTGAATTATCATGCATTGTATGTGCCAAGAAAATCTATTCAAATATTGTTATGAAGTTGTAGTAATAAGAGCATGGAATAATGATGAAAAATAAGAGTTTTATAATATTTCTGACAATGTCACCAATGCTAAGAATGACAATCTTGCAAGAAACTAATCTAACTACAAGCAAAGTAAACTAATTCAACTCAAAAGGAAGTATTGTGTTGTAACCTCTAATTGAATCAAATTGAAATTATATAGGAGGAAATCAAATGTTCTGGATTGCATCATTATATTATTTTTCATCAATATTGATGCATTCAGAGTGGAAAAAGTGGAGGAAGCAGCCCATGGGACCATTTTTACCGGCGGGACCCATTTTGGTGAAACGGGGTCTGAGACCTTCCAAGGCGTAAAACGATGTTTTTTGGGGAAAAATTAGCTTCCTCTCTATAGCACAATTTCATGTTATTCTACACACAAAGACATTTCCAATGGCATAAGAAGAGTGTCAATTGGAGTCCATATGCAAAAGTTATGCCACTCAAAAGTTGACCTTCCTATTTTCACATCTATAGTTCGAGAGGATGTCGCATCATCCCCCATTATTCATGGAAAGGGGATAGACACTTGTTTTTTTTATGTAAAAGACTCTTGAATATTCTATATTGTAACTCTAGTTAAGAGTTGATGTAGTCAAAATTAACCACTAGTAGGCTATCTGGTTGTGTTATAATTGGGCCACTAGGAGGAAGAGGCATTTTATTCTTTTGAGAGCATTTTGTTCCAGAGCTGAGAAAATATAGCCAAGAGAGATAAGAGGTATAGCACAGAGAGAGGATTTGTGCATTATAGCAGCCCATAGGCCACATGCATTACTTCTTTGTGCATGCATCTGTATTTCCAAACAGAGAAAGAGAGCGAAGCGGCCTCACCTTCCAACTGGGTTTTTCTCCCGAAAGGGTTTCCGATAGCATATCTTGTGTTTTATGTGTGTGTGTGAGATTATTTTGACATTATCTACTTTTCTACATAATTTCCATTCGCATGCATGCTCTAATTTTTAATATAATATTGTTAGATATATTGTGATGAACTGTTTAGTGGAATATCCACTGTAGTTTATGGATAAGAAAATTAAACTAATTCAACTAGATAGGAAGCAATGTGTTGTTAACTCCAATTTAATGAAACTAAAAATGCAAGGAAGAAAAGCAACATAACTAATTCAACTGGACAAGAAGCCACGTGTTGTAACCTCCAATTGAATGAAAATGAAATTGCAGAGAATGACTAATTTATTTTGCAGAAAGGAAATAATCTCTATGTTATAGGACAAGAACAACTAACTAATATGGGGAGAAATACATATGTTGCAGTAAATGAAAGGAACCAATTCTTGAAAATAAAGTAAAGGACAACTCTCATAATAGATATCTTCCAACCCTCAACTCTATATTTAATAAATATTGAACTATGGATAAAATATAGGCAAATTAATCAAGTTATAGTTATGTTACAAGGTTTTACAACCATTGAAAACAAAATAGATTCCAAAGTAACTTAATCAAGAGTAGTTGCAAGAGGATTTTAATCAAATGACAAATAGGAAATAAATTGCATAAACAAGAAATATGTATTGTTGTAACAGAGTATTAATTTTGGAACTATAGATATAAATGAACAACAATAAAACACAAAATATTTTAATGAAGCAACCAAAAACCTTACTAATTTTATGCTAGGATATAATAGTGCCTAGCTAAAGAGGGGACCCTACATCCTTATATGAGGTAATGGTTGAATCTATAGTTGAAATTCAAAGTTAAATCCTCATCCAACATAAGAAATAATTGCACATGAATAAAATAACACTTTTATTAAATGATGGACATAGCATTAAATCTATTTCTCTCAAATTAATGATTTAGTGTTGTAACAATTAGGGTAATAGTAATAGGAACCTGTGGTGTAACAACTTCGTGGTGGAAGTGTAACAAAAATGGCAATGGTAGGTGTTATGGAAATGACAACAATAGATGTTATAGCAATAATAATTTAGGGTGTTACAATAATGACAATGATGAGAGTTAAGACAACGTGATAATTAGGTGTTACATCATCTATAGAAATACCTATGATAATAGCTATAAGAGTACTAGTGCATGGAATAACATCTATAATGGCCTTTCCAGAGCAATGATTAGTGAAATTCTTCATTAGGAAGAATAAGAAGGTTAGTTTTCCCCTAATCACACTAGCATAATCACTTAACATGACATAAACTTTGTGGAAGCATGCATTAGGCAAAATGTATCATTATTAGAAAAGGTAAGGTCCAATATAGTTATTATAAGAAGCAAAAATGACGAAAAATGTGGAAAATGGTTGTAGAAAATATGGAATTTAGGTTCCCATCATCTCCCCCCAACTGGAAATGTTGTGTGCCCTCATGCAACAAAACAGTTAGTTTGAATCCAAGTCTGAGTAAGAATGCATGGAATGGAGGTTATTGACGCTAAAGTCTGCTTGACCCCAAGCATGAGTTGGTTAAAAACCTTCTATGGACTCAACCTTTTGCCAATAGATGGCTTCCCTCCTTGCTTCCATGTCATAATCACGCTGATATTGAAGTGAAGGTAGCCAAATCAACGGGTAATGAAACGTTGGTCCAACCCACTTGTTTCCACATCTTCTCATAGACTAAATATACTTGTTTACTCTAATACTTTAAGGTTCATTTATTGTATGTGTCTCTTCTCCTTATATCTTTAGTAGCTTGCTCCTACCTCCATTTGCACCCTTCCAAATCATCCTCCTTTAAGAATTGTATCTATTTAATGTAATGGGAAATAGCCTCCCTCTTTATGACAGTCATGAAAGTGGCATGTGGGGATGAATTGACCAATTGATATCTGTCCATTTATGCCTAAGGGGATTTTTATAGCTAGATTTATTTATTTTTATCTATTTATTTTTATTTTTAATTATTTATTATTTATTTTATACGGAGATGGGGAATCTCTTTGAATTAACGATCTCAAGAACTCAGAATTAAGGCTTCTATGATGATAATTGATTTTAAAATTCATCTTCTCGATTCATGACAATGAGATTACTTGGGCCAACGTTTCAAACCAACTAATGTGAGGGATAAATAAGGGAGGAACCCTAAAAACCTAATAGTCAAAATCAAAATCAAAGAGTCAACTTGTTAGAAGAAAAATAACTTTAAAATGGAAAATATTAAATAATAATAGTAATTAAATTAATATAAAAAAAATGTAATAATAATAATTAAATAATAAAACCTAAAGTAAATACATCTATCCTTATAGCTAATTAATAGGAAATTATTGAAATAATGTCAATATTAATTTAAGTGACAATAATATATTAATATATAAGAGAGTATAATAATTAGTAATAGTTATTAATAAAAATAAATAATTAAATAATAAATCCTAAAGTAAATACATCCATCATTATAATGAATTAATTAATAGAAAATTATTAAAATAATGTCAATATTAATATAAGTAACAATAATCGTATTAATATTAAAGAAAGTCTAACAATTATTAATAAATAAAATGTCTATATTAAAAATAAGGATAAAAGGTTGTAGGGGATTAAGATTTATATTAATTATTAATTTATATGGTTAAACACCTTTTAAATAATAATCTAACATCAATATTAATAAATAATTATTGATTGATAACAAATATATATTTATTATTTCATGTTTTTCTACACACTAAGATCTTTCGAACAGCGCAAGAAGTACGTTAATCGGACTCTGTATGCAAAAGTCATGTCACTCATAAGTTGACCTTCTTGTTTTCACGCCTATAGTTTGGGAGGATGTCGTGTCAGCCTTCATTATTCATGGGAAAGGGGAAAGCCATGTGTTTGTGATGTAAAATATCCTAGAACAGTCTATAGTGTAACTCTAGTTAGGAGTTGATGTAGTCAAAATTAACCACTAGTAGACTATAGAATTGTGTTATAACTGGGCCTAGGAGGAGGAGGCATTCTATTCTTTTGAGAGCATTTTGTTCAATAGCTAAGCAAAGATAGCCAGGAGAGATAGGAGGTAGAGAACATAGAGAGGATTTGTTCACTGTAGCAGTCTATGGGCCACAAGCATTACTTCTTTGTACCTACAGTCGTATTTCCAAATAGAAAAAGACAGTGAAGCAGCCTCACCCTCCAACACGGTTTTGCTCCCGAAAAGGGTTTCCCAGAGCATACCTTATGTCTTTTGTGTGTGCGTGAGCTTATTTTTTCGTTCTCTACTTTTCTGCATAATTTCCATTCATATGCATCCACTAATTACAGTAAAATCTACAGATCTAGAAATTAAATAAAATTGTAATAGTGTAGAGTTTCATATTTTTAACATAATATTGTTATATCTATTATGACAAATTATTGAGTGGAATATCCACGACAGTTTATGGATCAAAAAATTCAACTAATTCAACTAGATAGGAAGCAATGTGGTGTAACCTCCAATTAAATGAAACTGAAAATGCAAGGAAGAAAAGCAACGTAAACTAAATCAACTGGACAAGAAGCAATATGTTGTAACCTCCAATTGAATGAAATTGAAATTACAGAGAATGACTAATTTATTTTTCCAAAAGGGAATACCAACTATGTTAAAGGACAAGAACAACTAACTAATTTGGGGAGAAATAAACATACGTTGCAGTGAATGAAAGGAACCAATTCTTGAAAATAAAGTAAAGGATGACTCTCACAATAGATATCTTCCAACCCTCAACTTTATAATTAATAAATTTTGATCTATGGATAAATTATAGGAAAATTAATCAAGTTATAGTTATGTTACAAGCTTTTACCAGCATTGAAAACAAAATTATAAATAGCTTCCAAAGTAACTTAATGAGTAGTTGCAAGAGAATTTTAATCAAATTACAAATAGGAAATAAATTGTATAAACAAGAAATTTGTATTATTGTAACAGGGTATTAATTTTGGAACTATATAAATAAATGAACAACAATAACACACAAAATATTTTAATGAAGCAACCAAAAACCTTACTAATTTTATGCTAGGATCATTAGTACCTAGCTAAAGAGGGGACCCTACGTCCTTATACGAGGTAATGGTTGAAGCTATAGCCGAAAATCAAAGTTAAATCCTCATCCAACATTAGAAGTAATTGCATAGGAATAAAATATCTGTTAGGATATTCTGACACATAGGAAATAATTAAGTATAACTTGGTCTAGTGTAGAGTTAGGTAAAGTGTGTTTATTTACTATGTACTTTTGTAACTTACAATCTGACGGTCACGATATGTAGTGATCCGACGGTTCATTCTCTCCTCGGTATTACCAACACTTGATTCGTGGCTTAACACTCGATTGGTCCATGATCTCTATTTAAAGAGCATGGAGGGTCATTTGTAGGTTAATCGTTCACGAGAGAAGCTTATGTAAAATTTTATTCTTTTATTAATAAATTGTCTGAAGTGGTCGCGTTGGTTCAGGCCGTGGACTGTTTCCCTCTTTAAGGGTTTTAACCACGTCAAAAATACTGGTGCATTGATCTGTGATCTGTTTGTGAGCGGTGTCCTTTGGCGTTCTGTCTGAGTAACTTACCCTGTAAATTCCTACATGGTATCAGAGCCATTTTAGGGCCGCGTCCGTTGGTGATCCAAATCTGAAGTCGGTAGAACTGCATCCGACTACCGTTTCTTAGATCTGTTGTTTCTGACTGCTTTCGAGCCGAGAGAACTACTCTGTTGTGTTAGGAGCATATGTTCCAGTGAGGAACCCCTTTCGTTTCACGCGAAAAGGTTTCTGGTAGCCCTAGCTATGTCATTTTTAAGATATGGAGGTATACAGTGTTTATTTGCAGTTTCTAGTTATTTTCTCTCTGTTTATTATTTCGGTTTATTTAACTTATTTTTTATTACCGGATATATACCTTTCATTTCTGCGTATGCTCTTTGCCCTGCGACTCTGTGCGATCTGGGCAAATAAGAAACAGAGAGGAAGGATTTTTCTAATGCGTATTCTCTTTTTCGCTGCGCCTTAATGTGATCTCGGAAAATCAGAAACATTGAGGAAAATATTTAGTTTCCAGGTAAAGCTAACTTCAAGCCGTAAGGTTTGTTTTTTTTGTATGTTTGTGTTGAGTTTTGCGTTTTTTGTTTTGTAGGGAAAAAGAGCTTTCTCAAGCAAGCACGCAACCCAAAGCTTCAGTGACAAAAAACAAAAAACAAAAAACAAAAACAAAAACAAAAACAAAAAAACAAAACAAAACAAACCCCCCCCCCCCCCTCTCTCTCTCTCTCAAACTTTTAGTTTAGCTCACCTAGTTCAAAGCTAATTTATGAGAGTAGAGGTCTTGAGTTCAAGTCTCCTTTTTTGTTGAGAAAGGGGGCGGATTTTTCATTTCTGCACATTCCCGCACTTCGTCAGCGTCTTCATCAACTTTTCTTCAAAAAGCCATAACTTCTTCATCCGGAAGCCGTTTTTAGAGACGTTTTTTTTAACCAGCTTAATTTTTCGAGATCTTTCCATTGGAACACTTAGTTTCAACAAATATAGCTTCAGTTTCTATTAAAATGGAAAGTCCATGCCAAGTTTTTCTTGATAGCACCAATTTCTTCCAATGGTGGTCCTACATTGTGGATTTACTTAGAAGTAAAGGTCTTTATAGAATAGCCACAGGCCAAGAAACCAAACTAGAAGACGATGATAAGGCAGCTAAATGGGAAAATAGGCAAGGTCAAGCACGTGGGTTGATAGGGATGTCTATTTCTCTAGATCTTAGATTCCATATTGCAGAACTTGATACTCCTGATGAAGCAATGAAACGGATTACTAAAGTTTTTGGAATAAAAAATGAACTTAGAGCCCATCAACTCGAAAATGAGTTGCTTACATTGGACCCCAATAATTTTTCTTGCATTGAAGATTTTTTGTCCAAGTTCAAGACCCTTAGACTTCTCTTGGAAGGTGTTAAGGTTAAGAAAGAAGATAGTAACCTTATCTATTCCATTCTTACTAAGTTGGGACCAGCCTACTCTGTGTTTGTTTCCACCTTCCATTCTACAAGAGAAGCCTTCATTTCTCAAGGACAAACCTACAAGTCCCCTTTCTTTGATTCTTTTTGCGATTCTTTAATAAGAGAACAAGAAAAACTCTTACACCTTGGTCTTCTTAATCTTGGAAACTCTTCTAAGAAAGCGTTAGCTACCCAGCAGCAACCAAATTCAAAGAATCCTAAGAATTCGTATCCTAAAAGGAATGGTCCTAAACCAAACAAGGGTCCTAAGCAATTTCAACCTCAAAATGAGAAATCATTTCAGCAGAATGATAAGGAAAATAAAAACAAACTGAAGAAGAATGATAGACATTGCTACTTTTGTAATCGAGATGGCCACATAGAATCCAAATACTTTAAGAAGATGGAAGCCTTGGAAGTAGCAATGAAGAAGCATAACATCCATTTGGAGCACTCTTCAACTTCAACTTCATCTTCAGGAATGGCACTTTTTGGATGTGGTTGTCAAGCATCTCGGTCTGGCTATGCACTAAATGTATCTTCTTCCTCTCATTCCCATGAGTGGCTCATTGATTCTGGAGATTCTTATCACATGACCAAAAACAAAGCCATGTTTTCTTCTTTAAATGATTGTAACACCAAAAATATATATGTTGGTGAGATGATAGATCTCTTAATGTTGTAGGGACTGGAACTGTTCATCTAGACAATGGTCAGTTTAATGATGTATTATGTGTTCCAACCTTATCCAGCAACCTTCTATCTGTATATCAGATAACTCATTCAGGTGAAGGTAAAATTGTTGAATTTTCACCTCCTGATGTTGTAATCAAGGATCTAAGAGATCCTAAACAGATTCTAGCTACTGGTATTGCTGATGATTCCACAAGGTTGTACAAGTTTCACAACTTTGGGTCATCAAATCTTCCTTCAGTATTTGTTGCTCATAATGATGAAGTGAGCAAACTTTGGAATGAGCGATTTGGTCACTTAAACTATCGCTCCCTTCAGCATCTATGTAAAGAAAATATGGTGACAGGTCTTCCTATGGTATCTTGCAGAGATGGTGTTGTTCCGGATGTGTACTCGGAAAACATCATCGGGACAGTTTTGAAAAACGTGCCTCTTGGCACGCCTCAGCCCCTTACAGCTTGTGCACAGTGATTTATGTGGTCCACTTCCTGTTGCTTCATTCTCTGGCTGCAAGTATTTCTTAACTTTCATTGATGATTTCTCCAGACGCACTTGGGTATACTTCTTAAAACTCAAGAGCGAAGTATTTAACACATTTTTGGCCTTCAAAGCCTTTGTTGAAAAACAATCTGGACATCAAATTCTTAAGCTAAGAACTGATAATGGTGGAGAATATGTTAAAAACACTTCATCAACTTTTGCACCGAAAATGGAATTCAAATGCAACATACTGTTCCATATACTCCACAACAAAATGGTGTAGCTGAAAGGAAGAATCACACCTTAAAGGAAATGCCTAATTGTATGCTGCAATCTAAAGGACTCAGTCTTAATTATTGGGCAGAAGCAATTAACTGTGCAAATTACATAATAAATCGCACTCCTACTAAAGTTCTAAAGAATATCACTACAAAAGAAGCATGGAGCTCAATTAAACCAGATGTGAGTCACTTTCGTGTTTTTGGAAGTGAAGCATGGGCCCATATTCCAGATGAGAAACATAAAGCTTTAGAACTAAGAGTGAAAAATGTATATTTGTTGAATATTCTGAAGATGTCAAAGGATATAGACTTATTCCACTTAAGTCCAAAAATGTTATCATTAGAAGAGATGTAAAGTTTGCTGAAAATATAT
>APFE031162349.1:35337-68520 GCA_000404065.3 Pinus taeda | reverse complement strand
AACATAAATAAATGACTCCACCATACAGAAGTGCCAAATGGTAACCCATACATTCATGCAATAACATATAAACAACTGAAAACTGTAAATCACTTAAAGAATATAAGCAGAAATGGCCAAGAGATAAAAGTATCATTTATGACTAATCCTACTCACAAACTTCAAGCAAAAACGATCTATCTCTACTTGTTCTAACATCTACTAAGAGTACAAAAGTGCAAAATTAGTAGCAGACATCAAATGCAAATAAAAATAAATCTCGATCCATACATTCATCAAAACCTCCTCCGAGGGTGCAGAAGTGCATGTTCCGAGGACAAGTTTTTGACAAATCTCTGGACCCTTCTCTAAATGCATGAGAAGGGTTAAAATACTACTTCCTAATTCTAATAATAGTGTTTTTACAAAATTTAGGATACGGTTTTCAAATGACCGTCCTTTTTCTAATCTAATAAAAATAAAAAACAAAATTCTAAAAATAAGGCTACTTCTGTACTTGGTCCTTAAAACTGCAAGTGTTCATCATGGACTTGAGAAGAGTCGGTTGGCCGACTTTTGCGCTAAGCTGGGCTGCGAAAACAGAATCTACGAGAGTTGGCACTACTTTCTCGGCTGAGTTTATGATGCATTTCACAGTCATCCATTGACTGTGTGGCTTGACCAAGTATGCCCAGTAACACTCCCAATTTAACCTGTTCAATGCCTGGATCGCTTTTCCCTTTTCCTGTGCCTTCTGCTTCCATTCTGCCTCCAGTCGTGATTTATTTGGTAGGTACCCTGGGGTGGTCTCTGCAATTAAGTTGGCCCTGTGTAAATTCTCATTTACACAGTCGATAAGAATGTTTGCCTGCGTGGCCGTTGTCTCCGCCGCTTGTTCTGCCTGCCTGATTTGATCGTCCCATTTATTAAAGAGCAATTCTTTATGATTCTCGTTTATTCTGGGTGCACTTGCTCTTTTCCCTTCATCTTCGTCACACATCATTCTATACAGGGGTGAGATAAGCCAGTGACAAATCTGATAGAAGTGCGGGACGAACTGGGAATCCCATAACATCTTATGATAAACATGGAGAGGTAATAGGTTCTGGGTAGTCCATTTCCAACCCATAGTGGGAAATCTAGACACATAACAGATAGAATTCATAATATACGTAGGCAGATAAAAAGGAGGACAGACCCTTTGAGACAAGGATCTTTTAGACCGGTAATTCATAACAGCCGTGTATAGATTATCAGAAAATATCTTGGCCCAATCCATGATATCAGCGTTTGTGGCAGCGTCTATTAGTGGTAGCCATTCAGACGAAAATTTATTGATGTCCGGCATCCCAAATAGTCTACAAAGCATGGTCGCAACAAAACAATACGGAGAAGTGAGGGAGCCAGTGCTGTACATACCGTTTTTGTCCCTTTTGAGCGGCTCCTCTTTTCTAGACCAATCTTTAGTGGTCTCTGCCAGGTTTGGGTTCTCTGCTGCAAATTTCTTGACAAATTGTGCATTGTAAGTCGTCTATGGTTCAGGAAGATGATACATAAGCTTTAAGTCTTGCGCGGCGAATGAACCTATGAGCCCATGTCCTTGAACCTTGATTGTCTGTTGTGCAACTCTGTATTGTCAAGTATCCACTTGATCATATCTATATATGGTAAAATTTTGGGTCTAGCTGCTATTCGGTGAAGAAATGAACATGCTAGCTCCTCCAAAGACGCCTCGGAAGAGCGTTGTGAGCCCACGGCAGTATCGACTTTCATTACTCTAGGATTTTCTTCCTCCAATAGCCTGTACATGCTTTCCCACGTCGAAATTCCCGCGTCTCTATTGCAGGAAGTGTCTGTATACAAAGGCGCCATCTCCTTCATCTTTTCCTTCGCCTCGGAGCCTTGAACTTTATGTTTCTTTCCCATTTTCTCCTGCGTTTGGCTTTGAATCGTCTTAGCTCTTCGTTCCTGTAGATTACGAGTGAAGTGGAAATGACTGATTAAGAAAGGTGATGGGAGAGTTTTAAATGCAACAGATATATCAAATATGCCACTTTACGTGAAGTAATTCTTTACAAAAGCACGCGTCTTCATTTCATTAATAACTGACAACTAATCCATTTACTATCATTAAAAGTGCATGATCTTGAGTCAGATTATGGTAAGTGGCTTTTCTTTGAATGGTGTGCCCGAAGGATTCGTGATTAAGTGATTCATGATTTTCTTACGTAACATCGAAGATCGTGCCATCGCAAATCACGCCAATCGCAAATCGCAAGATCGCAGATTGCACCAACGCAGATTGCACCATCGCGGCGATCGCAACATCGCAGGTCGCAGAAGTTTAATGTTTGCCAAATATTGCCAGTTTATTTCTGCAATATGCGATCTTGCGATCGGGTTATTGCAGATCGGTAGATCTTGAAGTTTTTCCTTATGAGCATTACTTCATTGCGACGCGATGTTATGCTTAACACGAGGGTCTAGCGCATAATGATGTTATAGAGAATTGGAGGCATTTCCTATCTTTTTTGCAAAGCGGTTTTAAAGATATTTCCCTTATCGTAGACTTAGGCTAAAAATATTTGAAAGACCTTTCTAAGCATACGATGGTAACCTTATTTTGAAGAAAGGAAAAACTTGCTTTTTCTTAAAAAATTAACTAAGGGTCCCCCATTCATTTAGTATTTTGGACAACACTTAAATGAACAAAGGGGGGGTTGTTGCTGGCCACAACATGGCGATGGGATGAAAACAACCAAGGCTCATATGACGAAAGAAGCTGATAGAATGGCAATCACGAGCGTTAAAAATTGAAATGGGTTCATTTTGAGACAAGCTTGAACCAAAGGGAACTATGCTCGGATTCAGTTTCATGTTTACACAAGCTTGAAACAAAAAACCATGCTTGGATTTAGTTTCATTTTTACACAAGCTTGAAATTAAAAACTATGCTTGAGATTAGTTTACATGCCCCCAAGATGATGAAAGGTAGAGTCTCCTATAACTAGATGGAAGTCATTGCGGTGAAGCAGGATGGTTATCCAACACCTTTTTGGCTTCATCCAGATAGGGAGAAAGGTGAATGGGGTGATTCACTTCACATAACCTACAGGGAAACTTAACTTTACCACTAGGTGCAAATTTGTTTTGGGAATTTTTAGTGTCTATGGATAAATGCCTAAACCCCTAGACTAGTAGCTAAGTCTAGAACAACAGTGCAAAGCATTCTCTACTTTTTATATAACCAATAGATTAAATAAGACAGTAAAGAAGCCTATCTGAAGCTTTCACTTACTTCTTATCTCCCTTTACCAATTTTGCCACTCCTTTCCATACTTAATCCGCTTGAAAAGTACCTGCACACAGACAGAAGACAAAAACCGATCAAAGCATATGATAATGATCTATTGATTAGACATAAAATTGAAATCAAGTGCATAATACACATAATAAAGCATCAATAAACAATACAAACATATGGAAAAAGCTTTGAACACTTTATTAGTAAAAGGAAGAGTTACAACCCAATTTTCTTGATTCAATGCCACTCTTCCAGTTCAATCCCATCCTCTACAAGCAAGACATTTTGACATCATTACAATACTTGAAACCAACTCAAGTCTCACACTAATAGCAGCTCCCTATAATTCAATGATTTCCAGCCCCTGATCACTTAGGTGAGTGGTCTTTTTATAGGTGAATGAAGGAATTTATGCCATAAATGGTGACAATGAATGCCCTCCCAAACTTAGGATTTAGTTCCATGGAGGAAGGGATAAAGGGATTGATGTTCCTTAACTTCCTCCCTCATCCATTTTCAAGCCCAAAGAAGTGGATAGCCTTGGGAAACTTCTAGAAGCATCCTATGGATGAGAATATTCGAAACCGCAATGCATATTTCACTCAAATTTGCCCAGCACACGCCAAAGATGGCTCAAGTGTGCCACTGTGCTGCAATGTGTTTGGTCAATTTAGTGTGATCTAAATTGCTATTTAAAATGTCAACCCGGGGTTCGTAAACTGACGAAGTGAAGTGTACTATATGTACTAGATAACCATTTCCTTGGGCTTTTGTCATTTTAAGCTTTTTAGTTTGTTTTTGGATTTTATTTTTCCTTAATGTGTGATGGTGAGAATGAAAGTGAAGTATGAAGTGTGGGTGGTGATGGTTTCTAAACTTGAAAGTGCTCAAAAGAAAGCTTTACAACAACTAAAATGAAATCAATTCTTAAGAGAAAATAAATGCATCAAATGGTGAACTAATGACAATGGCACAGTATCCTTGCTGCTGAAAATGAAAAGAAAGCAAAAACTTGAAAAACAACTCAAACTTAAAGCAAAGCAGCTAATTCACACTACTTTAACTTTTCAGATCCTTTGCCCCTCAGCTCAATCTACCTGCTGGGAAGTAATCATAAACAAGTTAAGCAATATGACATCTAACCGTTCAAGAAAGTAAATTGCATAAAAGAAACTAATCACACTACTTGAATTCTTCAAATCCTTACCCTTCAGCTCAATATACCTTGGGGAAGTAATCATGAACATGTCAAGCAATATGATATCTAAATGTAAGTTGCATAAAATAACTAATTACACTACTTAAACTCTTCTAGTCCTTTTCCATTCAGCTCAATCTACCTTATGGAAAGCAACCATGAGTAAGTAATATGACAACTAAATCACACTATAGTTAGTAATATTCTGATTCTTTGCTAATATAGCCATTTGACCACAGAAAGAAATCATAAATTGATGAGCAGTATGATGTCTAACTAGCATAAAAAGAAATAAGCAAATCACAACTTGAAAAGGACAATGCTGAATTTAAACTCCAGAAAATAAAAGTGTGCAGGAAGGACAAGATGATCTCATATGCCAAAAGTTATCAAAAAGATGAAAAATTGCCCAGGCTACCTAAGAGAACCTGCAAAAAACACTGATCAGTTTACAGCTCTAAGAAAACAAAGGTGAAGATATGAACAGCAGAAACATAAAACAACATATTATGTACAAGCTAATGATAAAACAAAAATATAATGAAACTAAATAAACACTTTACAAGGCTTCAGTGTGCAGGGGCCCTCTGCCACTTCAGCCAATCAAATAATCACACGGCTATCTTCAGAAAAGTCTTCTCATGTATTTAAAATGGCAGCATATAAAACAGTGGGGTAATAAGATAACCAGCAGCGCGGAAATTACATAAACAGTTCAGAATTCACATGCATCAAAAGTCTCTTTACAGCGTTCAACGGCGCGTTATTTATAATGCAAAAATACTACAGCTAACTAACAACTTCTACGCTATTAACTGCGTTTCCATAGACATGTAGATCTCTTCAGCCGAGATCTAGTGTAACTGTCGTCATGTTTCTTAAATCTTCGGAGTGGTTGGTTGTTAGATTCACGTTTCAGGAACGATCTCCAGGTGTGCTGGTGCCTTCGTGAGCTGAGAACTATGCCACGTATCATTCACGTGCCCAAAATAGTGACGTGCCACCGCTGAACTCTTTGGCTGGCCTTGTCTTTGACTTTTGGTTGACCACGACCTCTCATGGATATTGGCCAATTTGAAGGGGACACGTTCCATGTACCTGCCATTCTGGAGCTTGCCCATGTAGCTCGTTTCTTCAGAGGACACCTGGAGCACAACTTTTAACAAAATAGCTGCGGAATCCTATGCTGGCTGCGGAAACCTGTGCTGGTTGCGGAAACTGACAAGTTTCTGCAGCTGCATGAACAAAAAAACTAAACCAAACAACAGACATCAGTATAGTCAAAAAACCATATAAACAGTCCTTTTTAGACTATAATGCAATGATTTAACAACTGGATGAATGGAGTGAGTGGAGAAAGAAGGTTAAGAGGGTGTATAGGAAGGTGCAGGTTTGAGGCTCAACACAATGCACCCTAGCAGTGTACTGGACTGCACTGCAGTGCACCCTGATAAAGCCCTGCCCACGTTGATCTTCTTAGAGGCAGTTTTTGGATGATTTCAATAATGGAATCTCTTGGGAAGGAGGCATTCTTATGGTTGACTTCATTAGGGCATATAACAACTGAATTAGGGTTTGATGGTCCCTAATAGTACTAATCTGTAATTCGGGGTTGATGTGCCCAAATGGATCTGTAACAGTTGCCCCCCAAAGCATAAAGTCGTAAATATGTATGTCGAGTGAAATAATTTACTATGTGGAGAGGAGGTTTCAAAGTGGAAGGTGACATGCATCAATTACAATACATATATCATGATAATTTGATTGTTTCTCGTGAACTTGGTGAGGGAAGGCATACCCATGCTCAGCTTACAAACTTTCATTAAGTCATCTACAGATATAGACCCATGAATGGATGACCATGAATGTAAGGCCATTGTACATTTGATTTAGTACTCCTAAAAATATCACAGCCCGGATGGATGAAACTAGATCAGGGGTCTTCAATCTCGTTCAATCTTTCGCTCAAGTACAAGTCTAACCATGTGAATAGATGATCTAATGTCGAACATGGGAAGACATTGTCTGATTACCAGTCAATGATGTAAGCCGTTAATAGACACGAGAGGAATCACTGATAATGATAATAACCTTCAAAGTATTATAGTACATTTCACAGGGTGTGAATAAATGATTTGATGTCGAACACCATACAAAGTCTTTCGGTCGAAGGCCAGTGATGTCAACCTATCGTTGGAAGCAAGAAACCTGCCATTAATGTATGCGAGCCTCAAGGTACTGAAGGGGTGTTTCTAAGTCAAATTCTTCGATAAAGTGCTATTGTCGAAAAGAAGTGACTCATCGCAGGAGGGCCTTGATATATCCCACATCAACGATACAAAACAAGGTAAATGATTTTGGAGATTAAAATCGACTAACGACAGAAGGTTTAGGAATGGCGGTCATGAAAATGAAGGTTTACGTTATTGCAAAGGATGAAGTTTGAACTGAATGACTCCTATTGAACATGTCGGCGACACTAAAATGAATTGGTAGCATTGACCCAAAACAAAGTAGTGGATGGTATGATAGACCAATGGTGTGATAACCATCAAGTTGAATGACCCAACCCACATAGTCACGGTGATGAGGTGAAAGTGTCATGTTCAAGAGCGACTTGCTACCATAAAGTGTTCTCCCTTTTGCCCATTTTCCCTAGTCATTTGTGACTAGTACCTCTTTATTTTTATCAAGCTTGAGGAAGATAACATATGCTTGTTGTATAATTCCACCCTTCGGGTGAATCCATCGCTATTTGATGCTTTAACGAGTCTAGCGAAGGTGAAACTCGGTAATGTCTAGATTGACAAGTTTGTCGCTATTTGATGTTTTTAACGAGTTTAATGACAAAGATAACTCGGTCCTTTTCATGTTTAGAGAGTTTGAAAAGGGACAAAAAGAAAATTCCACAAGTTCTTTTTCGTAAGTTAATCTCTCGAGTCCGAAAAAGCATAAAATAATACAAGAGAGATATCGTTTCCAATCTATTCATAAGCTGGAAAGGACAAGCGCTCGACAATATTTTCATGTTTAGAGATTCTGAAAAGAGCTTAAAGAGGACTCCATTTTGAGGAACGTGTGGTGTCTAGGATAGCAACTGGTCCCAGTGATTTTGGAACTTCTCAGAACATGTTGATTTATGTGAAGATGATGACTAATAAGACCACTCATTGCAATTGTTCCTCAAAAAAGGGTAAAACAACCAAGTGAAAGTGTATGATCAGCCAAAGGGATGGTGGTGATGGGATGAAAACAACCAAGGCTCATCGGACAAAAGAGGCTGATAGAATGGAAATCACGAGAGTTAAAAATGGAAATGGGTTCATTTTTTGACCAAACTTGAACCATAGGGAACTATGCTTGGATTCAGTTTCATGTTTACACAAGCTTGAAACAAAACACTATGCTTGGATTTAGTTTCATTTTTACACAAGCTTGAAATGAAAAACTATTCTTGAGATTGCTTTACATGCCCCCAACATGATGAAAGGGAGAGTCTCCTGTAATCAGATGAAAGTTGCTGCGGTGAAGCAATACAGTTATCCAACACCTTTTTGGCTTTGTCCAGATAGGTACAAAGGTGAATGAGGTGATTCCCTTCACATAACCTACAGGGAAACTTAACTTTACCACTAGGTGCAAATTTGTTTTGGGAAGTTTTGATGTCTATGGATAAACGCCTAAACCCCTAGACTAGTGGCTAATTCTAGAACAGCAGTGCAAAGCATTCTCTACTTTTTCTATAACCAATAGATTAAATAAGACAGTAAAGAAGCCTACCTGAAGCTTTCGCTTACTCCTTATCTCCCTTGACCAATTTTGTCACTCCTTTCCATACTTAATCCACTTGAAAAGTACCTACACACAGACAGAAGGCAAAAAATGATCAAAGCATATGATAATGATCTATTGTTAAACATAAAATGGAATCAAGTGCATAATACACATATGAAAGCATCAATAAACAATACAAACATATGGAAAAAGCTTTGAACACTTTATTAGTAAAAGGAAGACATTTTGACATCATTACAATACTTGAAACCAACTCAAGTCTCATACTAATAGGATCTCCCTATAATTCAATGATTTCTAGCCCCTGATCACTTAGATGAGTGGTATTTGTATGGGTGATTGAAGGAATTTATGCCATAAATGGTGACAATGAATGCCCTCCCAAACTTAGGATTTAGTTCCATGGAGGAAGGGATAAAGGGATTGATGTTCCTTAACTTCCTCCCTCATCCAATTTCGAGCCCAAAGGACTCGATAGCCTTGGGAATCACTAGAAGCATCCTATGGATAAGAATACTCCAAACCCCAATGCAGATTTCGCTCAAATTTGCCCAGTGCAGGCCAAAGAGGGCTCAAGTGCGTTGCAATGCACCCTAGTAGTGTACTGGGCTGCACTGCAGTGCACCCTGATAAATGCCCGCCTGTGTTGATCTTCTTAGAGGCAGTTTTTGGATGATTTCAATCATGGAATCTCTTGGGAAGGAGGCATTCTGATGGTTGACTTCATTAGGGCATGTAACAACTGAATTAAGGTTTGATGGGCCCTAATAGTACTAATCTGTAAGTCGGGGCTGACGTACTCAAATGGATCTATAACACTATCCAACTTAGTTCTTTTCTCCTTTGGAACATGTACATATGCATCACATCCAAATACCCTCAGATGTGAAAGAGAGGGTTTCTTACCAGTCCATACCTCTTGTGGAGTCTTATCCTCCAACATTGATGAAGGTGATCCATTGACCAGGTAACATGTTGTCTCCACAGCCTCTGCCCAGAATTCTTGTCCTAACCCGGCACCACTGAGCATGCTTCTTTCCCTTTCCATCAACATCTTGTTCATTATTTCTATAGCTCCATTTTGCTTAGGTGTATATGGAGTAGTCTTCTACCATGCTATACCACACTTCTTATAGAATTCTTCAAATTCCTTACAGTAAAACTATCCACTGTTATCTGTCATCAACACCTTTATCTTTTTCTTTGTTTGGTTTTCCACCAGAGCCTTAAATTATTTAAACCTGTCAAAGACTTCATTTTTATTCTTAAGGAAATATATCCATGTATTCCTTGAGAAGTCATCTATAAATGATACATAGTACACAAACTTACCCAGTGATGCAAATTTCGCAAGTCCAAACACATCACTGTGCACAAGCTCTAATATCTGTTTCGCCCTCTTACCAACACAGGGGAAACTCACCTGATTCTGCTTCCCATATTCATAATTTTCACAAAAATCAAAATCCAGAGAGCTATTACTGATACCTTCTACCATACCTTTACCATGAAGTATTCGAAGGGCCTTCTCTCCAATATGTTCAAGCCTTTGATGCCACAGCATGGTCTTCTCTCCAGATACCACTATATTTTCTGCTTCACTTTCAAGAACCACAAAACTATTTCACCCATCAATAACAGTGTTACCTTGTAGCTTGTACAGAGTTCCAATCCGAACTCCCCACATCAATACCAGTGCTCCCTGAACCATCTTGTAGTTATCCTTCTCGAACATTGTTTTTACACCTTCATCATCTAGCTTGCTTACAAAAATCATATTTCTGGCCAATGCAAGAATATGCAGAACACCCAAAAGTGTTCTAACCCTTCCACCTTACAACTTCAACTTTAGTTTTCTGTGACCAATGATTCTAGCCTTCCTATCATCCCCAAAGATGACATCACCACCATCGTATTTCTCATACTTGCGGAACCACTCTCTATGGGGAGTGAAGTGAAAGGATGCACCTGAGTTAATCAACCATGCCTCATGATCTACATATGTACTTGAAGAGGCCAAGTACACATCCCCACCTTCATCAGAGGTGGTTTTTGCCTCTGTAGAAGGAGCATCATCGGATCCCTTTCCTTTGTCAGGAGCTTTAGATTTAAGTCACTTTTGTAGTGCCCTTCCTTTCCGCATTTCCAACAAACCACCTTTACAGGTTTTCCTCTAGATTTAGATCTCCCACTCAATGACTTATTTTTGTTTCTGTTCTGGGACCATCCTCATACAAACAAGGCATCACCATTTTGGCTCTCCATATTTTTCCATCTCATCTCCTCCATCAACAAGGATGAGACTATTTTATCAAACTACAAAACAGTTGCATTGCTACCTATTGCAATAACCAAACTATCCCACGAATCTGGAAGAGAACACAACAAACTAATGCACTTATCTTCATCTAAAATTTTAATATCAATAGATAATAACTGACTTACCATAGTATTAAATGCGTTCAAATTCAGCCCCACGGGGTAGGCGAGTTGGTAATTGTGTTGCGGTGTAGTTCGTTTGTAAAGCGGACTCCGTATTTGAGGTCACGAGTTCAAATCCCCGGACTTACCTAGAGCTGTGTTATAGCGGGCAGGCGCGGTTCCCATGGGTTATAGTGGTGGCGGCCAGAATCGACCCCGTGTCACGCAAGTTGCGAGGCTGTCCCAGTTGTTGATTTCCCTGTCAACAAAAAAAAAATGCCTTCATATTCTCTATCACCGAGTCTCCATCTTTCATCCTCAAGTTATACAACTTTTTCTATAGGAACAGTTTATTCACCAAAGATTTAGATTGGTACAAAGTCCCTAACTTTTCCCACAAATCCTTAGTCATAGCTTCCCCTGATACATTCAGCAATACTGAATCTGAGACACACAATCATATTGTGCTCTTTTCCTTCCTATCCAACTTCTTCCATTCTTCATCCGACACTCCCATTGGTTTAGTACCCAGATCTACCGCGATCCACTGATCTTTATCCACCAACAGATCCTCCATCTTGAGTTTCCATAACTCAAAACTTTGACCATTAAATTTCTTGATCTCTATATTTCCACTGCTCACCATCTTCTTTCACCACTAGAATTGATCCCACAGATATCCCACTAAATAGGGTCTACCACAGGCCTGAGCGAAACCCCTTAGTGACAAAGGCATTCCCTTGAAGCCAAAACAGCTCTAATACCAAATGTAGGTTTTAACCTCGTACATAAATTAACTGCATACGAATTCTAAGAACAAAAAATAAACAATGCGAGAGAATAACACATAAAACACATATACACAGATATTTTCCCCTGGATCCCAAAACCGAGACTACCAACTTTATTTTTCATTATGTTCCTTTCAATGTTACAATACATATATATACATGCCGAAGCATCCAATACTATGGACCGAAAACCATCGCGTCCAAAACCATGTGCGAAAACCATGCACAAAACCATAGGTAGGTCTGCCCAACCTAATATAGGTACCAAAAAAAAGATTCCCCGTGGCGCTGCCCCCGACCCTCTAGAGGGGGGCTACTCGCCACCCTCCAACCTCCTATGACCCCCCCGATATGCAATCGATGCAACGAAGGGGGGGCTCCGCCCCCCCTCTAACCCCCCGATTAACTACGTGAGCTAGTCATGGAAAGAATATAACACAACCCAACACTTTCAGAGATGCTATTAAGGAACAATATCACCTTGCTGGAAGCTACAATGACCAATACACGAGATGGACCACATTGTGGTAGACGAGGGACCAAACAGTGCTAGAGTTCAAAAATAACTTCTATACCTTGCACGCCAAGCTAGGTATCAAAGACTCTAAGTGACATATGGTGCTTAAATACTATGACAACCTATAGAGATTCATCTAGATAGAAATGGAGTTTCTAGACTTCCCCTTGTTGGGTGAAATTTACTAATTACTTGTCAAAACTGAGTAGAAGTTTAAATAGAAGAAATATTTTGGATCTATAAATTACTCACAACAGAAGTAGGGAGAAGGTAGCCCCAACTTGTTAAATAAAGGACACATCTGGGATGAACCACCCTAGGAAAACCCATCTAAGTCTAAAACAAAGAAGGGTAATGGGAAGATAAAGAAAGACACAAGAAAGTGGTGTGAGTTCCATAAGTTCCTTTCGCACAACACTGATGAGTGTCACTCATAGAAGTTGTTGATCACTAAGCGAAAAGACGCAGAGTCAAATGTAGCTTCTAACATTGAATCAGATCTAGATAGGGGGAATAAAATCATCAATGCATAACTTAGTGCCACTACTTCTACCAACAAGGTCTAGTTAAGTGAATTTGAAGAACTGAAGGAAGTTGAGTGCCTTTTTCACTCACAGATGTGGGTGAAGCTTATCCATTGCACTTCATTGTTTATAGTAAAATTCAAAAGAACCTCACCTCAGTAGATTTTTTCAAGTATTTGGACTTGCCAACAACATCATACTTGTAGTCATACACCATAAAATGACTCCACCAAGGGTGAGATCTACATCATCCAACAATGTCGCCATCCCTATGACATCAAACCCTTTAAGGATGAGGTATTGTGTGATATTTCACTCTTTGAGGTTTGTGATGTTCTTTTAGGCCAACTATACTTGTGGAAGCATCATGTTATATATGAGTCTAGACCTCACAATGTTATTATTACTTTTGGTAGGAAACTAGATAGGATACCAAAGGTAGCTCTACCTATTGCCACTTCATTGATCTCCATTAAGTAATGCAATAAGGTCATCTCCCAAACTAGGAAATTTGTATTCTTCCTAATTCACTCTCAAAGTGAGCAGAAGGTTGCATCCACACCCATGGCCTCTTCATAGGGCCTCACCACACAATAGAAGCAAGTGGACAAGGTCATGGAAGAATACAAAGAAATCTTCTCCTCTCACCCACTGAGGTACCTTTTCACTATCGATTTAGCAAATCAATCGTTCTAACCCTCGAGAATCTCTACCCAATGGGCCAATTTATCATCATTCTCTTCTGGAAAATGATGAAATCAAGTGCTAGATCCAAGAGTTGATTCAAAAAGGGCATATCTGATTGAGTTCCTCGCCCCACGAGAGGCCCAATTGTACTCATCTAGAAGAAAGGCGGGATCTGGAAACTTTACATTGATTATAGGGCCTTAAAAAAAATCAGTCAAGAATTGATACCTAATTCCCTAAATTACTACCTTCTTAACTAGCTTAAGGGGGCCAAGTACTTCAGTAAGATTGATTTGAAGTCTGGCAACCACTAGGTCGAAATAGAAGAAATTGATGTATGGAAGACTACTTTCAAGTGAAAAGAAGGTCATTTTGAATTGTTGGTCATGCCCTTTGGTTTGACGAATTCCATAACAACATTCATGAGGTTGATGGATGATAACTGGTGTCATTTCACCAATTCTTTAGTGGTGATATATCTGGATGATATCCTCATCTTCAGAAAGAGTTGGGAAGAACACATTCAACATACTCAATAGGTTATTCACACTTTGTAGAAGCACAAGCTATATGCTTACTTGGAAAAATGCTCCTTCAACATGAGCAAGGTCTAATACATAGGATACAATATTGTTGATGAGCATTGTGTGCATGTGGATCTAGCCAATATTCGGGTCATTTTTTATTGGTCGGCCCCGACAACACTAACTCAACTTTATATTTTCTTAGGCCTTACTAACTTTAGTATCATAGGTTCATGTTGGGATTCTACCATATTGCATGGAACTTTATCCAAGTGACCAAGGGTGGTGGAAGAACTAAATTTGAGTGGGTAAAGTTGTAATAGAGAGCTTTTGATGATATGAAACATTATTTGTGCTCATCCCCAGTACTCTCCTTACGTCATTTGCAATAACCTTTTCAGATTGAGATGGATGCTTCAGACTATGTTATGGGTATAGTTCTCACTAAGTACAGTCTTCCAATGGCCTACCATAGTGAGACACTATCCAATGTCATCTGTAACTACCCAACCTATAGTGAAGAAATGTATTCCATTGTACAAGGCAGCCGCTAATGGAAGCATTACATTCTCAAAAAGGAGAAAATCATTTACACTTATCACAGACCTCTATAGTTCATGCAGACACAAAGAAAATTGCAGAACAATCACCATCAAAAGTGGTCCACATACATGCAACAATGTCATCTTAATATCAAATATAAGATGAGGAGCACCAATCACATCGTTGACTACCTCAAACAGCCTCTAGTTGTAGCACTAACCATGATGATCCACTCCTACAGACATGAGGCTTCTAGTGGCCCCAACTATATGAGAACAATCTTAACTTCACTACCACCTACCATATGTTGAGCATAGGCATGGTCATCACTGACTTTCATCTTCAGGATGGATTGTTATGCCATTTAGGCCATCTCTATGTTCCTTCAAGCAAGCATTCAAACCTAATTTGGGAAGCTCACTATAGTTGGATGGCATGACACTTTTGCGTGTAAAATACAGTGGTTGTGCCACAAAAGTATTTCTATAGGTTGAAACTTTGAGAGGATGTTAGCAAGTATTCAATTCCTGCCCTACTTATAACATTACTAAACTAGCCATTATGAAGCAAGGCATGTACATGCTTCTGCCTACTCCCGACAAGCCTTGGGAATCCATCTCTATGGAATACATGTCTATTATTCCTTCACCAAGCAGGGAAAAGCAGGGAAATGACTATGTCTTCATGGTTGTTAATTGGTTTTCTAAGATGAACATTCGTATAGCCTACAAGAAGAATATCACATCAAAGACCACTCCCAAGATATTCTTTGAACATGTGTGGGTATATTTTCGAATATGATAAACCATCATATCAAATTGGGAAAATAGGTTCCTAAGCACATTTTGGTTGAACCTCTAGTCACTGTTAGACATTTAGATCACCAAATCCACTACCTTCCACTCGCCAACTAATGGTCATACAAAGGTAATCAACAGGATGACCATGCATATCTTGCACATGTACAACTCCAAGCATCCATGCACATGGGGTGAAAGTCTTCTCTATGTTCAACATAGCTACTATAGAACCCTCCATAGCTTGACTATCCACAAACCTTTTCAAATGGGCTTGAAATTTCAAGCATCAGGTCCTATTAATGTAGCACTAATCCTTGTGTCCACAAAGGCATAATCTTAGGTTGATGAAGCTACAAAATTCATTGAACAAATTCGACAAATCCATCAATAGGTCCATGATATTTTCCAAATGGCCAACACTAAATACAGGTAGTGTCATGATCAACAACATGTGCCACACAAATTTCATATGGGAGACAAAATTTGGTTGCATTTGTAGTAAGAGCATTTTACAGGGCCCCATCATAAGCTTCATCCATTTCATTATGAATCTTACACCATCATGAAGGTTGTGGGTCAAAATGGTTTTGAGCTAAGTATTCCCCCTTCCTTGGCTTACACACAATGTTCAATGTATACCTCCTTAATCCATACTTTCCACCATGATTGAACACATAAGAGATAGTAGAGTAGTTGACACTAGCATAGGTAAACCTCAACTGCATGGAAAAGGATATCATTGAGTATATCATGGACACACAAGTTAAGGGAACTTGCCTATAGAGGATCCAACTTTATATGGTCATCAAAAGCATGGTAGCTCCCACACCAAGCAAGTGGCTCACCAATGGCTAAGTTTAGCAGAAGTTTCCCCATATGATGGGGTTACTCAACGCAATGGAGAACATTGCTTCATAATGGGGGAGGACTGATCCAAGTGGATATTGATGGCCACCAACCTATTCCACTGGCTCAAGGCACAATTCTTGATCTTGGCAATTTTCAATAGTTTTGGGGGTCCTAAACTTCTAAGTTCATTTTGAGGCTCTAAAGAAATTTTTTTTGATGTGGCCAAGTTTGGGCCCATTCAAAATGTGTACTTCCTATCTAGGTCTTTCCAATGGGCTTCTAAGTGTGCTAAATATAAATAGTATGCAAAAGTTATGCTATCGGGAAGTTGACATACCAACTAACTCGATCAATGCCCACAAACCTTTTAGTGTTCCACTTCTAGGGTAAGGTTTTTGAATGTTTAGGGTTTCCTCATTGTTGTTTTATGCTAAAAAGGGCCTTGTGACCTCATTGTAATGTGTTCTGATGAGTACACATATCTGTCACATCTTTTCTCATAGATAGGCTACCACTATTTGAGCAATTTTGTTTCATTCCACATATTTACAGTTTCAGCACATTATGTTTATTAATAGAAGTCAAGTTTTATTCTATCTCTAGGTTTTTACTATAAATATATATTTCATTTCATTCCCTTCACAAATCCAAATCAATTCCACTCACGAGAAAGAACTTATCCCCCTTCATGCTTGGTTTTCCAAGGTCTTCATTAAAAATTATATTTGAAAATGAAAGCATGTGAAAGCCTTAATTGAAATGAAAATCCCATGGATATGAACAAAATATATAAAGGGGAAATAGATGAAGAAGAAACTTAAATTGAAATATAGATTTATCTAATGCCACCTCATTGTAAGGACTCTGGACACCACATATCTCCACAATGGTATGATATTTTCCACTTTGGGCCTAAGCCCTCATGGATTTGCTTTTGGACTTACCCCAAAAGGCCTCATACCAATAGAGATATTTGTCCATCCTTATATACCCATGATCCTCCCCACTTCTAGTCAATGTGGGACTTTGGTTGTATACCCAACAATCCTCCCCTCGAACAAAGGACCATCGAGCCTCCCCTCAAACGATTATCCATCCATCCACTCTCGACCAACCAGGATTCTCCGCTCCAATGCGTTGGAAGTGCATGCCTTACATGGAACACCACCTGCCTTGAGAGCTTGCTCTATCCCAGGTCAACTCCTCTTCATCGTGTTGGGACCAGGACACGTCCATGAAGAATCCAGAGCACACCGCCTGCCGAGCTCATCCACGGATCTCATTGTGATATTACTGGGGCCCACCACCTTCATTCGGCATTCCGAGGATTCATCCACTTGGCTAACTTCGGGGCATGGCTCTGATACGACTTGTAAGGAATCTGGACACCACATATCTCCACAATGGTATGATATTTTCCACTTTGGGCCTAAGCCCTCATGGATTTGCTTTTGGACTTACCCCAAAAGACCTCATACCAATGGAGATATTTGTCCATCCTTATATACCCATGATCCTCCCCACTTCTAGTCAATGTGGGACTTTGGTCGTATACCCAACACTCATTATAAGGCTATCCCATTAGTCCCTAGGTTATCTAAATAATATTTAATTAAAAGGGATATGTTTGATCAAATGAGCACTTTAATGAAATAAATGAAGGGATAATAAATGAAGCTAAGTTATGAAAACTCAATTCTTAAAGCTCCCTCTTAAAAGCTATTATTAATAAATTCCTAGATCTTTGAAAGTTGGGCAAGGAAACATTGAAAGACCAAAGCATCTATTGACTTTGAATGTCATGCCATGAGGGATCCCTTTCCTTTCCCATTCATAATTCACCATATAATATGCCTTTATCTAGCCTCCTAGGAAGTACATCTTTCCCTAATACTTGGTCACATGTATATGGGACCAGGGTTCGTGATTTTCCTTCATAGTATTCTTAGGAAAATAAATAAAGTTAACATTTATTATGTTGTGTCATGAGAATTTATTATGTTTGCACCACCTAACAACTCACAAAGAGGATAGTATCCACCATTTTCAAATGAATATACAAATGTTCGATTGCAGGAAGAATACCACATCATCTAAAACCTACGTTGAACACCTTAGCTTAGCTTGCAAGCATTCATGAAAATTATTGAAGATGCCACATAGAGCATTTCATTTGTCCCAACATTTACTTGTCCACATAGTTATTGACTTCCTTGGTTTGAGAAAGGGCACATGTATGATCTAGTTGATTTCTAATGTAACCCCTTTAAAGGGGAATTTTGAATATTATATTGTAAATCCCCTTGTTGAGCATTATAAGGTTGATATATTCATTATTTTAATACATCTCATCATATTGAGCTAGTGGTTTAAGCATCCATGGTTTTGAGCTAGCACTTGTAACCTATTGTAGCAATGAGGAATTTCATTCTATTTAATGAGGGAATCCCCTAATTTGCAAATTGTTGGAGATTAATGAGAAACTAGCTTCAAGAGATTTTGAGTTCCCATAATTTTCCTTTGTCATTTGGGATATTGTTCAAGGGCTAGAATTAGGTTATCTTGTAAGTTTGCTAAGGGTGGAGCTACACCAAGGCACAAGAAGAGAATCATGCTCAAATGGAAGGAAGTTAATGGTCTAAACCTCTCACCCTTTCCTTTGATTATTGAAGGTTTACACCCTTTCCTTTGAGGCAGGATGTTGTAAAGGCTCTCACCTTTTATAAAATTAATCCTTTAAGAACACCTTAGTGTACTTGGAGAGGTTTCTTCATGGAATAATCCCCCACCATCCTATACAAGGCTTAGTCACCCTAGGTAGCACTTGATAAGAAATCCACCAAGTGCCATGAACACTATCTAGGCTTAAAACATTAGATCTCATTTCATTTCTTGTGTAGAGAATCCACAACCCCTAAGTCATTAGTTACTCTTAATACCAAACATTGTCTTGACACCTAATCTTTGGGATTAGGAATTTCTTGTAAATATTGTAAATAGGAAAATAAAGAAGATGAAAAGACTTTGGAATAAGAATTCCAATAGTCTCCCTCTCCTTGTATATATTCATGATCTTTTAATTAAAAATACATTTGTGGAGTTACTAAAACCTCGCTTGACATGGTATTAGAGAAACAAGTCCCAATTTAACTTATATCTCCTATTATTCCATGTGATTATCATTTATCCCTCTAGTTGATTCATTAATGAAAAAAATATGTTTCCTCCTTGTACGATGAATCTTTGCAAACTATGGTGTTGTGGTTGCATATCCCTTTGCATTTAGTATTGTGTTCACATATCCATTGGAACACATGTTTGTGAGTGCACTGAACAACATTGAAGACCTTTTCAATGTGTTGAAGTTTGTGCATAAATGATTCTCTGTGTTGGCTTGACTGTGAATTTAGTGTATGTGTGTGTTCAAGACGGTTGTAGCAGTCTAATTGGCGATAACGACTGTGTATAATTCCTAGTGTTGCATTGATTTTGTGTAATTCCTGCGTTGATATATTAACTGACCCTGAATTGAATGTTGTTATGTTTGTCGTTGATTATTGTCTAGTGTGACAAATGGAGTGGTCGGAATGGAGATGCAATGAATTGAAGGTCATGCATTTGGTTTATGCTCTGATGTATTTGTGTTGTGTATGGACGATATGACAGTGTATGGTGCATATTGAAGGGATTAGTGTATATGTTGAGTGTAAGGTGTGTATTTAATGGTACATGATGATGCTCTTGTTGTGCGTAACTATTGCAAGTGTTATATGTTGCGTTGAAGAATGCATTAAATTCTCATTGGTATGTGAAAGGTATGTGTTGGAATTGTTGGTGAGATATACAAAACCTGAAACATGAGTTGTTAAAATTAACATTGTACATTGAGAGTTGTGGCATATATGTATATTGTAATTATTGTGTGACATTTCGTTCAAGATTCATGTTTTTTGAAGATCGTGTATGGTATGATTCATATGTGTGTTAACTTTCTTTTTGAAGGCCAATATATGTTGGGTTATTTTATTTAAATGTTGCATATGAATGATCGTGGTATGTGTTGAAGAGTTGATTTGGTACGATGTGCATTGAATTATTTTTTATGCTCATGAACATTATATGCAGCATTGGATTTAAATTCTATATGCATCATTGAGTTTTGAATTCCTTGTTATATATTCAAAACTATTTGATTAATTTTTGAAGAGATTTTTTTTTATCAATGATTATTGATGTAAGGATTTAGTTTATTCAAGGCTATCCCAGAAGTTTTGCAGAAATGCATTCAGGCATCACCATAGTTTGAGTAATTCTCTCTTGAAAAGTGAACTACCATGACTGGTCCAAGAATATAAAGCATACCCTCATTTTTAATGAACTTTGGAAAGGAATTTTTGAAGGAGAAGGTGGCAATCCTACAGAAAAGCCCACTTTAGACAAAGAGCTCACCATATGAGAGAACAAGAACAACAAGGACTATGCCTTGATTGCTGCATAAGTTAATTAAGAGGTGAATCGACATATTGCACCATTTACAAATTCTTTTAAAGACTTAAAGAAGCTAAAGTATTTATATGATTCACACTCTAAGCTTGAAATAGTTCATCTTATGATCCAATTTTTCAATTTAGAATTGAAATTTGATGATCCCCTTTCCTTAGCCTCTGAAATAAGAGCCATTATGCATGATATAGAAGCTACTGGAGTTAAAATGGGTGTTCCTCTCACAGCTATTATCAAGGCATTGTATCCCACGTATTCCAATTATATTCAGTCATTACAAGGTAGTGGAAAACTTAAGGAGATTTCCTTTAACTCTTTTGTGGATAAGTTCGTTGAAAGAGAGAAAGATTTTGGGAAGAAGAAGATAGATGCTCTGTCATCTGGAAAATCTATGTGCCTTACATAGAAAGAGAAGAATTAGGCATAGGATTATTATAGAGGAAGAGGTGGCAGAAGAGGAAATGGAAGGAAGAATAATAGAGGTAGGTGGGTAGACATTAACAAGGAGGAAGACCTTATCTTCATTGTGTTCAGCGCAACATAAATGGGCATGATGCTTCCACATGAAAACTCTCTTGGGACAAAGTCAGACAAGAAAGGAATGAAGAGAAAGGAAAATCATAAGATCAAGGGAAAGAAAAAGCACCTGAATCTTCTCATTATGTTGTGGCACATTACAATATTGGAGTAACTGAAGACTTGTTTAATGCTTCACTTGCTTTGTGGAAATATGCATGGTTTCTTGATTTAGGAGAAACTATCCATATGAATTTTGGAAGAGATTTCTTTGAAAAAATCATTGATAATGTTGATGGAGCAATCTACTTTGTAGATAATTCAAAACTCAATCCATCAGGACTTGGCACCATCAATCTAAAACTACTTCGTCTCCCAGAATTTCTTCTACATGATGTTAGCTACCTCCCGGAGTTGCGAAGAAACTTGTTGTCTTTGGTTCACATCCGCCAGCAAGGACACTCCATTCACATGTTTGATGGCAAGGTTGAGGTCAAAAAAGCATGTTGGGAAAAATACTTGGGGGGGGTGGGGTGAATCAGTATTTTAAAAACTCATAAATAATTTCCTTTTCTGAAATATTTATGCAACTTTACTGAACCCAACTCGCATATGTGCATGACGATTGTAAAATAAACTAGTGTATGCTTAGTAAAATTGTAAAACAGCTAATTCTTTATCAGTTAAACTTAAACCAGAATGTAAGAGATTCATCAGGAATTTGATAAACAGTAAGTAGGTGCAGTAAGAACAGAATAAAGTATCACATATAAGAAACACATATGAACATCAGGGTTTAAGGTGGAAACACAATGTGGGAGAAAACCATTGTTGTTGTCGTCTCAGTCTTCAAGCTTATAAATATAAAAAAACTTCTTACATTCTTATATTGGTGCAGACTCATGCTAGTACGTAGGCACCCACCCGTTGAAGGCTACAACCTTCACTCATTCTCCATCTCCTACTAGAAGGGAGCTCCAACCCCCTGATCTGATTACAAGCTACTACTGGAAAGAAGCTTTGACTTCCTCCCTGAAGGCTCCAACCCTCAACAACATACCACGTTTCATAAATTTTCATATTGGATCCACCTGCCTTAATACATCACAACTTGTAGATCAACTAAAGCAAACACCAACTTAATTCAAATAGAATAGTGAGATCATTGTAACTAGAACTTAGAACTGAACTCAGAATATTTCATCAACACACAGAATCAACCGCAACCCTGATCATTCATATGCCAACATGTATACGCTACTTAACTTAAGGAAACCCGCGTGTATACGCCATTTTCTGTAGAGAACCTGCATACAGATCTCAATATGCCAAAAACTTGTAATTCTGAATCAAACACTCAGTTGACCAGAGTTATTCTGAAATATTATGTTAGCTTACAGAACCCTCATACAATTAAAACATCAATAATATTTTCAACCAATCAACATGTAACCAAATTCAACTTCATCATTCAATCAATTCTACTTCAGACATTATCACTCAACCTAGATCAACATGAGGATATAATTGACAGACATGAGAGATACAATGGCACTAATTAGGTTGATCGGTCATTTATGAACAGAAACCCTTCCTTTATGTACAAGACTTTGAAAAAATGAACCCGCATGTATACGTGACTTTACTGAGACCAACCTACGTACAAATATGCAAATTTTGACCTAAAATTGTGCATCTCTTTAGAACTTTAGAAAGACCCAGATCATGGTATTTAGAGATAAAAACATGCGCCAATACTTAGATCTAGTCAATCCATGAGAATATCATACAATGGAAAGTCATTTCAGGTCTCATGATCCTGATCCATCATTGTATTCATCGGTGCATAATTATTTCATATCTATGTGTCAACTATGGCCCTTACAATGCAAATATACTTCAAATTGAAGTATTCATCAAAAACCCTTTCACATGCAAAATTAGCACTTTGATCTTCACCTCCTAGCCTTAGCCCATACCATGGGTCAAAACTACACTAATGCCAGTGATACTCTTGGACGGGATCAATTAATTGTTACTGCGCTCAATATTGTGGGCTAATACCATGGTAAGGACCATTGGTATTCTTAAATTAGTGTGCCAGCATGTACGTGACTTTGCTTGTTTGTACCTGCATGTATACGCGACTTGGCCTTGATGAACCCACGTATAGATCTTCAAATATTCACCTTTATCAAACTTCTAATTCTGATCTGTAAACCTTTGTCCCATAATTTTTTTATTTTGTTCCATTACTCTATCACCTCTGAACTGACCTGTGGATTCATCTAGTTACCATATACTTGTTATGTTATAAGTGATTTGTCATCAAGGACAACACATGCATCATAATGCCAACAATCTCCCCCTTTGGACTTGATGGCAACCATGTTAGTGTTGATCACCTCAACCTGTTGAAACATGTTAGATAGCTATTATTCAAACACCAAGATACTCTCCCCTTTTGACATCAAGGGAAAAGGGCAAACCAAAGCTCCTCCTTTGACATCAAGGGAAAAGGGCAGACCAAAGCTCCCCCTTTGACTCCATATCATCAAGGGATCTAATTTGCACTATATTGTCCATGCTCCCCCCTAAGCACATGTTGAATCTTCACAAATATTTTCAAATGAAGAACATGACTCTATAAATCAACTAAATATGACCTTCCTATCACCAAGGACTCATAATTACATCAATCACCCAACTAAGTGGGGATATATATTTGACTCAACTACCCAACCAAGTGGGATTACATTTTTGACACTACCACCCAACCAAGTGGGATTACATATTTGACATGACCTAAAAAGTCCATACATGACTAAATATGACAATTATTACATCATAGGTCTCCACATGAACTTTACATCAAATGATAGATATGACATTAATAAATGAGACCAAAAGATCTTAATGGTAGCATAATTTAGCAACCATAATGCCAACAATGCATTATATTCTGTAAGGCTAATGTCCCCCCTAAACCTGTGCTACATGTCCATTGTCAAAAACACATTCATCAAAGCATCTTCATCAATCAAATATATATCAATGAGAAAAACATAACTCAATACCATGTCAACAGACTGTACCCATCAACATCAGACCAAGAAAAATCAAATCATAGTTGTCATTAGCATGTCAGAGGTTGATCTTGAGTTTGTCCCACTTTTTTCTATCAGAGAAAAAAATACGTGATTTCCTGCAAAGAAACTCGCGTACATGCACGACTATACTTCATGAAACCCACGTACAGAAAGCAACCTTCTAAATTTTCACTTGTAGACTGAGCAAACTAGATTAACAACAAAATGAGGCAGAAACAACTCTCAATTTCTATCTGAGATATTCAAATGCTTCTCTGGGAAGACGTTTAGTAAATATATCAGCAACTTGTTCTTTGAAGGGAACATACTCCAATTTAACCTTGTTCTCGTAGAAAGTGATACTTAATTGGAATATGCTTGGTCTTAGAGTGCACAACAGGATTTTTCGAAATACTAATAGCACTTCTATTATCACATTGGATGGAGATGTTTGGAGAACATTTAATTTGTATATCTTATAATGTTTGCATCATCCAGAGAAGTTGTGTGCAACAAGATGTAATAACCACATATTTTGCTTCTGTTGTAGATAAGGAAATGGAACTTTGTTTCTTGTTGAACCAATATACAAATCAGGGCCCCATGTAAAATGCACCTCCACTAGTGCTTTTATAGTCATCAACGTTTCCAGCCCAATCCGCATTTGTGCTAGCATGAAGGGTAAGATATGCATCTTTAGGCTACCATAGACCAAAGTCTTGGGTTCCTTGGAGATATTGAATATTCTCTTCACTTCCTGAAGATGTTATTCCTTTGGATTATCTTGGAAATGTCCAACAATCCCAACTGCATGCATGATATCTGGTCCGGTACATGTTAGATAAAGTAGACTTCCAATCATAGACCTATACTCTAGTTGTTTTACTGCGGGAGAATCATCATTAGAACTAAGGCTACATCCTCTCATCATGGGAGTACATATAGGTTTGCAATCTTCCATCCCATACTTCTTCAGAATTTGCTTGAGATATTTTTTTTGTGAGAGAAAGATGGCATCTTTTGTTTGTTGCACTTGTAGACCACGAAAACAGGCTAGTTCCCCAAGTAAAAACATTTCAAATTCTTGTTGCATAAAAGAAGAAAATTTTTGACTAATAGATTCTTCATTATTGCCAAAGATGATATCATCAACATAAACAACAATAATTAGCATTTTACCGCCCTCAATTTTTGTGTACAAATTGTTGTCTGTGGATCCTTTTGTGAAACCTTGTTGTTGCAGATATTTTATAAGACGATAATACCATGGCCATGGAGCTTGTTTTAGCCTATATAAATCCTTTTTGAGTTTTCATACAAGGTTTTCATCATTCCAAAAAATGAATCCCTTTGGTTGTTCAATATATACTTCTTCTTCTAGATCTCCATTAAGGAAAGAATATTTTACATCCATTTGATAAACTTTGAAATGTCGAAAACTTGAAAATGCAACAAACATTCTTATGGCTTCAAGTCTGGCTACTAGTGCAAATGTTTTTTCAAAGTATATACCTTCTTGTTGAGCATAACCTTTACAAACAAGTCTAAATTTGTTCCTAATGACCTCTCCATTTTCATTCAACTTATTTTTGAATATCCATTTTGTCCCAATAACATTTTCATCATGAGGCCTTGGAACCAATTCCCAAGTATCATTCTTTTCAATTTGATCAAGTTCTTCATTCATGGCCTTAACCCAACATTCGTATTTACTAGCTTGATTTACATTTTTTGGTTCAATGGTGGATAATAAAGCTATATACCTAGGATATCCTACAAGGGTTCTTCTTGTTTGTACCCCAAATTCCTTGTCTCCTAGAATTTGAGTTTCTGGATTATTCTTTTGAACATACCCAGATGGAGCCTTTTCCTTGTCTGATGTGTCTTCTTCTATTGCTTCATTAGTTTCTTATTCTGTATCATTGTGATTTGATGTGGGAAAGCATTCATCATCGTCATCCTCTTTTGTTGATGTTACCTTTTTGGGATCTGTGCATGCTTCATCAATCACAACATCAATGCATTCAATAATTTTCCGAAGTTTCTTATTGTAACATTTGTATCCTTTGCTTCTATTTGAGTAACCAAGGGGTATTCCTTCATCTACCCTAGCTTCAAACTTACCAATTTTTTCATCATTATTTTTTATGAAACATTTGCTTCCAATAACTCTAAAATGATTTACAGTGGGAGGCTTACTATGCCAAAGTTCATACGAAGTTTTGTCACTATTCACATGAACATGAGCCTTGTTGAGAATATTTATTGTGGTATGTGCAGCTTCACCCCAGAAGGTGTTAGGAGTTCCAGACTCATCAAGCATAGCACGAGCCATTTGTTGAATAGTTCTATTCATTCTTTTTGTCGCACCATTTTGTTGAGGAGTTTTAGCTACAGAAAATTGTCTTTTTATGCCATGTTGTTCACAAAAATCAAAGAATTCATCTGATATGTATTCTCCTCCTCGGTCATATCTAAGACATTTGATTTTTAGGTTTAATTCATTTTCAACTAATGCTTTTAAGAATTTAAATTTATCAAATTATTTATCTTTTTTTTCAATTAACCGATCTAGCACATTCTAGAAAAGTCGTCAATGAATAAGATATAGTATTGTTCTCCACAAGGTGACTCTTTATTTACTGGTCCACACCAATCAGTCTGTATAAGTTCAAGAGGCTTCCTTGCTGGTCCTTGTTTGGCATTGAATTGAACTCTGGTTTTCTTACCAAATTGACATGACTTACATATGGTACTTTCTGGTAGGGTGATGTTGGGTAGACCACGAATAGCTTTGAGCCTGCTTGATTTTCTTATTGAGAGAAGCTTAGATGTCCCAACCTTCTGTGCCAAAACCTATTTTCCACTGCCTTTCCTAGGTAACAATGTTCTTGGCCACCTTTCAATATATATAGTTTTCTTAGGGTTACTGTTCCTTTTATTATGATCTTTCTTGGGTCAAGTTCACGAACCACACATTCTTTTGATCAAAATACAACCTCATTTCCTTGGTCACACATTTGGCTAACACTCAACAAGTTATTCTTTAATCCATCAACATACATATCATTACCATCTTTAACCTTTTCTTTTAGAAAAACAGGACCTTTACCCATAATGACAGCGGGTGAGTCCTTTCCAAAAGTGACATTCTTTTCTTTCTCTAAAGCATTGTATGAAATAAGTTTATCTGTATCACATGTCATGTGTTTTGAGCATCCATTATCAATGTACCATTGATTCTATTGTCCTTATGCAAACAATGTGTTGGAAATAATACTGAGAGGGGGGGGTGAATCAGTATTATCAGATCAGTAAAACTTTTTCATTTTCTTACTCAGATTCATATACGCTACTTCAGTTAAGGATATTCGCGTGTATACGCGACTGTGTATAAGGAAACTAGCGTATATCCAGATTATTTATAAGTCAAATAATCCAATACATGTTGATCTTTAGATAATGCATCAGAACTTCATTGACCATATGAACAGTAAACAGAAGCAATAGATCATCACACACAAGAAGCACACATGAACACCATGATATAAGGTGGAAACCCAATGTGGGTGAAAACCACCTGCTGCAATTTGTTTCTATCTTCCTTTAATAAGAAACTTCTTTTACAATGTACTGGTGCACTCCTTTACCAGTACGCAACTACAACCCTCTCTCGTTCTCCAGCTTCTCCTGGAAGGGAGCTACAACCCCCATAGTTCTTGTACTAGCTAAGATACTAGTACGTAGGTGCCGACCTACAATCTTCTCTCCTCCAGGTACCACGTTTCATCAATTTTCAGACTGGATACACAGAAGCACAACTCTAAATCTGAAGGTCACGTTTCATCAAATTTTCATACTGGACCCATCAATATCATTGAAGCTCACAAACACTTAGCCACATCAATACCCAATACTGAAACCCTGTCAACAAAAACCAGTCACCATAACACAAAGTAGAACCCTGAACTCTGCAACACTATTCAGAACCAACTGTGTCATCAAAATCATGCATTAAAGTGCATATGCTACTTGGACAAACCGAACCCGTGTACATACGCGCTTTTACCAAAGCCAACCTGCGTATAGATCTATAAATTTTCAATCATGACTTGCAGTGATTTCAAACTTAAGTTATACCTAGTTCAGAACATTACTTACGTCAGTATACAGATCTAGAATAAACATAATCAATCATATAGAGATAGTTCATTTCAAACCATTTGATCCCGATCTATCCTTAGATCTTGTTCTCCATCAACTTGTGAGATCCCTCCTTAGCTTAGATCAAGAAACCCATAACCTGCATACTGGATCTCATCCTTCATCAGATATTCAAGACTTTCTCAATTCCTTTGCCTAATGATCTTCTTCTCCTTTTATAGTCTTAGGCCCTTGCTCAATACCATGGTCCAAAACTAACAACCATACCTCAACTCAATACTAGGGATCACAATCTGACGAGGTACAAGGTCCAAACCATAGGTTCAAACCCAAGGCTAACCGCCACGGACAAAGTAATTTTCCAAAATATACGCGCTTTTCTTGCATGAATGAGCGTGCATACGCATAACGCGACTGGGTAATGCCTAACCCGCGTGTATACGCGGCTTTGTCACAATGAACCTGTGTATATTGATATTCTCTTCATTCTTGTAGACTGATCCTTGCTTCTGACCTTCTGCACAATGATTTGTCATCTGTGTGGTTTGCCATCAAGGACAACACTTATCTCATAATGCCAACACAATGTTATACCACAACTTTAAAATTGTAACTACTTCCTTTTCCATACCTTAGAATTTGTTGATATTTGCTCCTTTTGAGATGTTGGTTGTAATTTGCTCCTACATTCAAATTCTTCATGTCCAAAGTTATTGAAAAATGAGCATTCAATTTCATCTTTAAGAGGTGAGAATTTATTATAAGTTTTCTTCTTGACTCATGTCTCATTCCTTTTTTTTTCTTTCTTCTCTAGTCATGATGGTTTTGTATGCAACACATTGAGCAGGCTTATGACCAAAATTATGACATGAGAAACATTGTCCATTAAAGAAGAAATTTATGTGATCATAGAATCTTCTGGTGTTGTTTACCTTTTGACTGGTGCTTCTGTAGTTGTTCATCCTTGGATTAGAGTGAACATGATTTACCTATGGAATACCTTTATTTTTTTGTTGAGGACTGAAGCTTTGCTGATTGGTTTTTGTTTCATTTAGATAGCTTTCGGTGGTGGCTAAATACTTTTCTGCTTAAGATGTTTCTCCAGTGTATCCAAGACCTGTCTTCATAAGAGGAGAGTGTTGTACCTTGATAATTTCATCTAAGGTTTCAAATCCTTTAACAAATCTAGGATTCAATGTCTTTATTTTCTCAAGTTCCTTTCTTAGACATTACTACTTCGCATTCGAACTTCTCATTATGTTTTTCCTTTTCTATGAGTTGATGCTTCAATGTATCTATGGCTACTTTGTTTTCTTCCAAGAAAATTTTGAGTTGAGTAATTTCTTCAAAGAAATATTTTTCCTCTAAAGTGTCCACAAATTTATCATTATACTCATTAGTATTTTTCTCAAAAGCCATGACTAATTTAAGATCTTGATCAGATTCTTCTTCTTCACTATCTGACAAGGCATCACTATCTTCATGAGTATAATAACTTCTTCTATTGTCAAACCGTCTCCTATTACTTTTTGTAGTATCCTTCCCTTTGTCATGGTTGTCTTTATGAGGACATTTAGCAACATAATGACCAACTCTACTTCAAGCAAAACATTTGAAGGGAAGCTTAACTTTGAACCTTATGGTGCCCAATTAAAGTTTCTTTACAAAGTTAACCTCATAGTCTCCTGCTATATATCTTAATTCCTTGTGTTCTTCCTTTTCTTTTCCTTTTGCAGATGCTTTAAATGCAACTTCTATGACTTTTGAGGCACCTCCTTTCCTCATTTCAAAAGCAGTCAAGATCTCGTGAAGTTGAAAAATAGTAAGAGTTTGCAGATCCTACTTCTCTTCAATGACAGACACTTTTGACTTGAATTTAGGAGTTAGAGATATTATTATTTTCTCTACTAAAGTGGTGTCCTTTATTTCTTCACCCAAATTTTTCATGGGATTTACAATCCCATATATACGTATAAAGAAACTAGCAATACTTTCATCATTATGCATTCTGAGAGTTCGGAGTTTAGCATTTTTTACCTTCGTATCGCCTTCATAGCTTTGAATGATTTTGTCCCATATTTCTTTTTTTGTGTTTAACTGCATAACTTTGACAAATTCTAATTCTGTCAGACTTGCCAATAATGTATTGACAACTTTGGCATTGGTTTCATATGTCTTCTTTCCTATTGCATCTGTGGGAACTGCAGCCGAATATTGGTAACCTCCTTCCACTATTTCCCAAACATCTACTCCAAGGGACTAAAGATAGGATCTGGTTCTTGTCTTCCAATATATTAAATTATTTTTTTAAGAGTGGTCGTCTGATAGATGTCGTTCCATCTTGATATATCATCTTGGGAGATCTTTCTTCGAGCAATCAAGATTCTTTTGAAGGACCTACTCTGATATCAATTGTTGGGAAAAATACTGAGAGGGAGAGTGAATTAGTATTTTAAAAACTCACAGTAATAATTTTCTTTTCTAAAATATGTACGCTACTTTATTGAACCCAACTTGTGTATGTACATGATTGTTGTAAAAGAAACTAGTGCATGCTTAGTAAACTAGTAAAACAACTAATTCTTTATCTGTTAAACTTAAACCATAATGTAAGAGATTTACCAGGCATTTGATAAGCAATAAGTAGGTGAAGTAAGAAAAAAAATAAAGTATCACACGTAAGAAACACACATGAACACCAGGATTTAAGGTGGAAACCCAATGTGGAAGAAAACCACCGTTGTTTTTGTCTCAATCTTCAAACTTATTAATATCAAAAACTTATTAAATTCTTGTACTAGTGCAGACTCATGCCAGTATGCAAGCACCCATTGTTGGGTGTGGAGCCATGAATTATTTTCTGTATTTAAAGGATTCATCTAGATGTATACCCAAGAAATTGTACACCCCCCCCACACGGGGGGTGCGGGGGGACCTGTCCCCCCCGTGGGGGTTCGGGGGGGCCCATCCCCCCTGGCTGGGGGGTCCGGGGGCCAGTAGTCCCTCGGTGGGGGTTCGGAGGCAGCGCCCCCGAAGCTAAAAACATATGTAAAATTGCCTTGTAAAAGTCTAGTAATTTCTAGTCAATCTGGGTCGTTCATTAGGCAGATGATTTGACGGTAGAAGTTATGTTTAATTTAGGGTTTTTTTTCCCTAGAAGGCAACCCCTCACTATATATGAGGGAATTGTATTGCATCTATATATATCTATATTCTAAGTGAGGAAGAGAGAGGAGATTTAGAGCGAAGAGGGTGTTATAGCGGATCTGCTATAGGTTGTATCTCTTCAATTTGTTGGATAACATAAAAGGAAGGACTGGTTGTTTCTTCGTGGACGTAGCCCAAACACGGTGAACCACGTATATATGTGTCTCTCTTGTTTTATGCATTTTTTGTGTTTATATTTCTGCAATATTTTATGTGTTCCATTGCTTTGTAATATATAGTTTTCTAACAACTGGTATCAAAGCCGAAGGTTTATTTGGCTGATAAACTCACAGGAGAGAGAAGGGTTCCTATTTCGAGTGGGAGCAATAGTGGAAGATGGTAGGTTTAGGGTCGAAAAATTCAATGGCCAAAGCTACCAGCTATAGAAGATGTAGATGGAAGATTATCTGTATCAGAGAGATCTGTACCTACCATTGAGCGGAAAGACAAAGAAGCCGATGAGTATGACAGACACAAAATGGGATCTTCTCGATAGAAAGGCACTTGGAACAATACGGCTATGCGTAGTGGCGTCGGTAGCGTTTAATATTTCAAAGGAAATGACAACAGAGGGTTTAATGTCAGCATTGGCCAAACTATATGAAAAACCCTCGGCCTCAAATAAGGTATTTATTGTGAAGTGTTTATTTAGTATGAAGATGTTATAAGGTGGATCTGTTGCAAACCATTTAAATTATTTTAATACAGTTACAAGTTAGTTAAGTTCTGTAGGGGTAACTTATGATGATGAAGTTAGGTCTATGTTATTTCTGTGCTCATTGCCAGAAAGTTGGAATGGTTTAGTTATGGCCATTAGTAACTCTGTCTCTGGATCTAGTACTTTAAAGTTTGATGATGTTTTCAATGCAATCCTTAGCGAGGAAATGCGATGGAAAAGCTTCGGTGAGACATCAGGTAATGCTTTGACTTCAAAGACTAGGAGAAGAAAAATGGAAAGAGGAAAGAGCCCAGGATATCGCAGTAAGTCAAGAAAAGGCAGATCCAAGTCTAGATCAGGGATAGTGTGCTAGAAATGTGGGAAGAAAGGACACCTGAAGAAAGACTGCAAGTCTCAAAAGGGAAAAGAAGGAGACATGCAACAAGAAACTAAGCATGAAGTGAATGTAATAGTTGATGTGTTGCAAGATGCATTAATTCTTTCATTAGAAAATATTATTGATGCCTGGGTGGTAGATTCAGAGGCCTCATTCCATGCCACACCTGATAGGAAACATTTTAATGATTATGTTCAAGAAGATTTTGCATAGGTTCTATTGGGTGATGATAAACCCTATAAAATCATTGGAATGGGTACAGTTTTCATAAAACAGAAAAATGGAAATTAGTGGCTATTGAAGGAGGTAAGGCATGTTCTAGATCTAAAGAAAAATATGATTTCAATAGGGCAGTTGGGAGGTGAAGGTTGCGTAACTACTTTCACAAATAAAACCTGGAAAGTCAATAAAGGATCCCTGGTAATAGCGAAAGGAGGAAAGATTGGTACATTGTATTTATACAATGGTATTTCTAATTTTGTTAATGCTTTAACCTCTACAGGAGAAGATACAGCATTGTAGCATCATAGGCTCGGGAACATAAGTGAGAAGGGGATGCAGATTCTTCACTCAAGAAATTTGTTGCTAGGTTTGAAGCATGTTGATTTAAAATTCTGTGAGAATTGTGTTTATGGAAAACAGAAGAGAGTCAGATTCCTTAGAGTTGGGAAAGAAAAGAAGAGTGAAAAATTAGAGCTTGTGCATATAAATGTATGG
>APFE031162349.1:18072-34044 GCA_000404065.3 Pinus taeda | reverse complement strand
TGGATGAATTGGGTAAGAAGCAGGAGTTGGGTAGGTTATACAGTGACAACCAGAGTGCCATACATCTTGCAAAGAACTATGCATTTCATTACAAGACTAAACATATACAACTAAGTACCATTTCATACTGTCAGCATTGGAAGATGGACAGTTGAAGCTGGAAAAGATACATACTAGCCAGAATCATGCAGATATGTTAACAAAAGTTGTAACCAGGGAGAAACTGAGAATCTGCTCAGTTTCAATTGGTCTTCAAGTATGATGAAGAAGATGAGAAACAACCAGGTCCAAAGTGGAGTTATTGTTTAGCAAATGAAGCAGTGGTGGAGTTGCTATAATTAGTCTCCAAGTGGGAGATTGTTGGGTGTGGATCCTGATTATCTTCTGTATTTAAAGGTTTCAACGAGATGTATACCCCAGGAAGATTGTACACCCCTCCACGCAGCAGGCACTTGTCCCCCCCACGGGGGTTCAGGGGGGCCGATCCCCCCTGGCTAAGGGGTCCGAGGGCCAGCGGTCCCCCGGCGAGGGTTCGGGGGTAGCGCCCCTGAAGCTAAAAACAGATGTAAAATTTCCTTGTAAAAGTCTAGTAATTTCTAGTAAATTTGGGCCATTCATTAGGCGGATGATCTGATGGTAGAAGTTATGTTTAATTTAGGGTTTTGTGCCCTATAAGGCAACCCCTCACTATATATGAGGGAATTGTATTGCGTCTATATATATTTGTATTCTGAGTGAGGAAGAGAGAGGACATTGAGAGAGAAGAGGGTGTTACAGCGGATCTGGTGTAGGTTGTATCTCTTCAGTTTGTTGGATAATATAAAAGGAAGGACTGGTTGTTTCTCTGTGGACATAACCGAAACTGGGTGAACCACGTATATCTGTGTCTCTCTTGTTTTATGCGTTTTCTGTGTTTATAATTCTGCAATATTTTATGTGTTCCATTGCTCTGTAATATATATTTTTCTAACACCCACCTGTTGAAGGCTACAACCTTCAATCGTTCTCCAGCTCCTATTGGAAGGGAGCTCCAACCCCCTGATCTGATTACCAACTACTATTGGAAGGAAGTTTTGACTTCCTCACTGAAGGCTCCAACCCTCAGCAACATCCGTGGACTACATTTTATAAATTTTCAGACGGGATCCATCTGCTTTAATACATCACAACTCGTAGATCAACTGAAGCAAACACCAACTTAATTCAAACAGAACAGTGAGATCACCATAACCAGAACTCAGAACTGAACTCAGAATACTACATCAACACACAGAATCAAATGAAACCCTGATCATTCATATGCCAACATGTATACGCTACTTCATTTAAGGCAACCCACATGTATACACCCCTTTCTATAGAGAAACTTACATAAAGATCTCAATATACCAAAAACCTATAATTCTAAATCAAACACGGAGTTGACTAGAGTTATTATGAAATATTTTGTTAACTTACAAAACCCTCATACAGTTAGCAACATCAATGATATTTTCGTGCAATCAACATGTAACCAAATTCAACTCCATACATTATCACTCAACCCAAATCAGCATGAGGATATCATTGACAGACAACAGAGATACAGTAGCACTGATTAGGTTGATCAATCATTTATGAACAGAAATCCTTCCTTTATGTACGTGACTTTGAAGAAACAAATCCACGTGTATACACAACTTTACCGAGACCAACCTGCGTACAAATCTGTAAATTTTGACCTAAATTGGAGCAGCTCTTCAGAACTTCAGAAAGACCCAGATCATAATATTAATAGATAAAAACATGTGTAAATACTTAGATCTAGTCAATCCATGAGCAAGTCATACAATGGAAATTCATTTCAGGTCTCATGATCTTGATCCATCATTGTATTCATTGATGCATAATTATTTCAAATCTATGTGTCAACTATGGCCCTTACAATGCAAATATACTTCAACTTGAAGTATTCATCAAAAACCCTTTCACATGCACACTTAGCACTTTTATATTCACCTCCTTATATAGTTAGAGTCTTAGTCAATACCATGGGTCAAAACTATGCTAGTGTTGGTGGTAATCTTGGATGGGATCAAGTAACTGTTACTGCTCTCAATATTGTGGGTGAATACCATGGTAAGGACCCTTGGTATTCTTAAATTAGTGTGCTAGCATGTACGCGACTTTTCTTCTTTGTACCTGCATGTATACGCGACTTGGCCTTGACGAACCCACGTATAGATCTTCAAATATTCACCTTTATCAAAATTTTAATTCTGATTTGTAAATCTTTGTCCCAACATTCTCTTAGTGTGTTCCATCATTCTGTCACCTCTAAACTGACCTTTGGATTCATCTAGTTACCATATACTTGTTTTGTTACAAGTGAATTTCCATCAAGGACAACACATGTAATTCCAACAAAGCATTAGACAACTCACTTGTCATGACTAGGATAGAAGAAGAAAGACTCATGAAGCTACAAGGAACATCTTCTTATGCACAAAATTGTGCATACAATTCTCAATTTGGTAAAGGTACAATACCATCCGGTCTCTTATGGCATGTTATATTTGGACATCTGAACTACAACAGTCTTCACTTATTGAAAATAAATGCTTTTACTAGTTTTCCAACCATTCCTAGGAAACTTGAGTAATGTGATGCTTGTATCTCAGCAAAGCACAACAAATAGTCTTTTCATTATTCTCATTCCATAGCACATTGAAAGCTTGAACTAAATCATTCTTACTTGTGTGGCCCTATGCATGTTCTTTCGGAAAATGGTAATAAATACATGATGATTTGTATTGATGACTACACCAAAACGTGTTGGGTATATCTATGAAAGAACAAATATGAAGCTTTTGAAACTTTCAAAAACTTTCATGCATGGATTGGAAATGATACACAATATTATATTGGATCTATTCATATTGATAATGGAAAAGAATATACTTCAAATGAATTTGAAAACTATCTTGTGGTGTATGTAGATGATATTCTAATGAGAGGGAACAATGAAAATTACATTGCATCCATAAAGAAAGAATAGAGGAAAGGTTTTGAAATGATGGATTTAGGATATGTTCACTAATATCTGGGTGTTGAAGTAACCCAACATCTAAATTTTATATTCCTATCTCAAAATAAGTACATGGAGATTTGTTGAACAAATTTGGCATGGTTGGGTGAAATCCTTTGAACCCTCCAATTGAACCGATTTTAAAGTTCACATCCACAAAAGGAAATGAATTTGAGGAATGCAATAAAGTACAGAAAACTCCTAGGAAATCTCAACTACCTAACTACTACTAGACAAGACATTTCAATTGTTGTTGGAATCCTCTCCATATTTATACAAAAGCCTTATGAGGTTCCTTGGTATGCTACAAAAGGAGTTTTAAGGTCCTTAGAGGGAACTCAAAACTTTGGACTATTAGAAAATGTAGCAAGAATGGATCAATTTGAATTTAGCCTTAGTTAAATTGAGTAAATTGAATTTACACGTCAGAAAGACAATTTTGAGGCAGTTAACTAGTTTGAAATGGCTCTTGTCACTCAGTTAGCTAAGTAAATTTGAGTTAGTGGGCTTGGAGTTCATCATGCATGTGTTGATTACTAAATTTTATCAATCTAGTTCAGTTATTTTTCAGTTGTACTCAATTAATTGACCTCTAACAATTAATAGAGTCAATTGAAGTTCCATTTAACAGTGGGACAACAGTCTAACTCAGAGATATGTTAGTTGACCGATCAATCACCTAAAGTAGATCACGCATGCATGGAATTAGAATTGCTTAGCTATAGTGAAGGAGACAAGGCTACTGTAACATGAGTTGTATACTAGTTAAGTGTACAGTTGTTGCATGCAGTTAGGAGATCAATTCCTTGGGAATTGTGTAAGTAAATAGGGACTTCCCTACTATTTAGGAGCTCAAATTTGCTCAGGATTACACAAGGAAATAGGAAGATGGAGAAGGTAGAAACTGGCTAATTGTTGGATAGAGGATCTCATTAAGCAAAGAGAATAGTTTCACTTTTGCACGTGGTGCTCAAATTTAGAGCATGCAATTGCAATAGTTTCTATATTCTATTAATTAATGCAAAGAGGCTTGAGGGATTTTTCCTATTTGGGTTTCCCTAGAAATCACTGTGTACTTGTGTTTTTTCTTGTTTCATATCTATGCATGATGTTCTAAATTGTTGTAGAATTGAGACTTCTGTGATCTGTCATAGTTATAAGAATAGCTTCTGCGTAAATCACATAAAAATGACCTTTGTCGACGCGTTTCGAACCAACTAGTGTGGTTCATCGTCAGGACAAGTGGAGTATAATGTTTGTCTCTTGTTTTAAATTTGAAAGCTTGAGCAATCTCAATTTCTATCAAAATTCTACATGGACTCAAGTATATACAAGTCGATGACTTAAGCTTGATTGGATATTCTGATTCATATTTTTATGGAGATAAAGAAAATGGAGTATCTACTTCAGGTTATGTTATGAGTCTTGGAGCAGGAGTTGTCTTCAGGAGGTCACACAAATAATCAGTTCCGGTAGATTCCACAAATGAGGGAGAATATCTGGTAGCTACAGAAGAAATGAAGGAAATTGTGTGGCTTAGGAAAATTTTGGAATATTTGGAGGAGAAACACATCCATTCTACTCCTCTTTTGATTGATAACACTTTTGCAATAAATTTGGCCAAGAATCGAAAGTTCCATGGTCGAACCAAGCATATTAATACAAAGTAACATCAAATTCGACATCATGTTGAGGCCAAGATTATTCACCTATGCCATTGTTCCACAAATGAGCATATTGTAGACATCTTCTTCAAAACACTTAGAAGAGAAAAGTTTGAAAGATTCATAATGATGTTTGGACTCACCAACATCCCTTCAAATTAAGCAGGGGAATGTTGACACCTAATCTTTGGGATGAGGAAATTCTTGTAAATATTGTAAATAGGAAAATAAATAATATGAAGAGACGTTGGAATACAAATTCCAATAGTCTCCCTCTCATTGTATATATTCATGGTTTCTCTTAATCCAAAATACATTTGTGGAGTTACTCAAACCTGGCCTGACACTCCAACCACAAAAAAACTAAAAAATTTCTTCACCTTTTCCTTTTTTGTGTTTTGTTTTACAACCTAGGGTTTTGATTGTTCAATTCTTAATCTAGGTTGGTTGATCTACTTGATTTCAGGGTATTTCATTTAATATATCTAGATAATGCCGATTAGTACTCTTACATAATTTATTTAAGTTATCATATATTTTGTGTTGTGCTTAGCTTGCCTATCTTGACAATTTGATATTAATGAGTAAGTCCCAAGTCACTCAATGTTACATGCATGATTGAGCCTTTATTTCATGCTTCAATACTCTTATACTGGTCATTTTTCACAAGTATATTATTTTGGTATGGCATATCCAGGGTTAATGATCCTTATGTCAAATATGTTGACTTAATCTTGAATTTATTTATAGCTCCAACACTTCATCTCATATCTAGAAATGTACGCTTGACTTTACTGCTTTCATTACATAATTTTGAGACCAACTTTGAATAACCTAGTGTATCATTGTGATAACTATTCATGGGATTTGTGCTAATGATGATCTAAAATGGTGTTGTCTATCGAGGCCACAATTTCTCCCATATGACAAGTTTTTCTTCAAAATCTGACGATTTGTTTTTCAGAAATCTGACTATGGGAGTGTTTAAATCATTGTTTTCATGGAAAAATGGATTCAACACCATCAAGAACCACGGGGTCACTCAAACTCCTTAAGCTTGATAGTTGTAACCCGGATTTTTGAAAATTCTTGCCATTTTTTATCAAATTATTACTAGAATTCCTATTGTTTTCAAGGAAAAAAGGTAGCCTCTTTAGACTATGTGATCTTAAACTATTCCCCAAGTATCTTAATGCTCTACTTATCTTGTATGACATCAGTAGTGTAAACCATTTTTCTCTCTACTCTGCATTTTGACATCCAAGTTCCAATATTATTCAGGAGTTTAGTCTTGTTTTGATGGTTATAACGAGTCTCTCTTATGCTCTTGAAATATCCTAGGTGTAATGATGATAAGTCTATATCATTGTGAGGTCTCTTAGGATCAATTTCTAACATGACATAATATGCATAATGCTTATAGCACACCACACTGGATGCATCCCTGATTTTATCATCATTTATTGGCTTCACATTTGAATGGTCATATTGTTCTTTTGTTGATCATGCAACACGTTTAAAAGAGACATAAAAAATCTATCCATATTTGATATTGGCATGGCTCTGTCATAACGATTTTTTAGTATTGAAAGAGTTGCATTTCTTTATACAATGTTCCTAGTAGCTCTAAGTATTTTATCCCTAATCTAATCTGAAGCTTGGCAATATTCTATTCACTTTTAGATTGTAATGCTTGTTCTTCGACCAATATACTATTAAATGTATAGTAATGATAAATGATAATTTGAAGGGTTATTTTTAATTCTGAATACTATACAAAAAATCATTACTAACTGTGAGCTAGGCATTGTGACAAATAATCACAAAAACCAGATTTAGTGATAAACTTTAATGTAATATATCACTAGCTCACTCTCAATTAGCATATTTGCTATTTTATAATGGTGTTCTTTAATTATTATATTTTTTTAAGTTTTTGGTTGGAATTCGACTAAATAATTTTCGGTCAAATCGTGATGTTTTAATATTTAAAAATTCATAATATATATATATATATATATATATATATATATATATTACCTAAAAAATCTTTAGGGAATTAGGATTGGTAGGATTACACAACTCAAACAGTGCTTCCAAATTTTTTTGTCAAATTCTAAAAGAAATTTAATAAAATATATACCTAAAAAAACTCCAGAAAATATAACAGATAAATTATGTCTTTAATAAAACACACATGTGATATCATGAAGAAGGAATCTCACAGTGTTAAATCCACTCTAAATATGAATTATGTGATAGAGTTGATGTGGTTTACTTAATTTGAACTCAATCTATTTGCTTTGCACTTACCATCCTAGACATTAATAAAGCAACTCCATGACACCACGATAACACTTTAAAATATTTTCTTAATACATCATTGTTGACTAATAAGAATTGGTTATTTTTATATATGAGGGAAAATGTCAATTGTTTGAATTTTTTTCATCGTCAAATTTCCAAAATATTCAGTTTATTGCTTTGTACTTCTTATCCTAAAATTATTAAAGCACTCCATGACACCACGACAACATTAAAGTATTTCTTGAGTCATCATTGTTGATTAATTTACCTTGGTATTTATGCTTAGTTGTGTTTGGATTGTTTAGTTATATGACCATTGTAGATTCTAGAATATTGAAATCTATGTGACTTTCTTCTAAATATCTTCTAAATTTCCAAAATATTCCAAAATCTACAATCAAATTATGTTTAGATATATTAAATTAATAAAAATCTTTTATATTTAAACAACCATTTTCGTTAACCAAATAGTAACATAATTTCACGTGATTGATTTGTATATCATCAAATGTTTAATTTGAGACATGCTTTATTGAATTGTGATAGTAATTTTCCTTATTACAAGATATGCTTGAATGCTAATGAGTATGGCGTCTCTTTAATGTTCATTTTTTTTATCCTTTATCTATTATCAACATTAAGGGCTTGTGGGGTATTGGAATACAAAGTAGTCTTGTGCATTTTGTGAGTAATCTATGGATTTTGTTTCCACGATAAGGGATGTGTAAATCCTAACTCGCCTTGTTTCATAAATAACCTTATATTTCCAAGAATTACTCTAACAACTCTGTCATGCTCTATTTACATTCATGACTTATGACAGTAGAAAGAGTGTAATCATTACTTACAGTTCATCTTTGTTGATGAATGTTTATGTTTTGTATTTTAGTTTAAATTTTAAAGTTTAAGTGTTTTTTTGAATTTTAAAGTTTAAGTGTTTTTTTAATTTTTAAATTTGGTACGTTTCAGATCTTAATTTGAGTTAGGAAATTTGTATATTCAAATGTTTAAGTTATTCATTTATAAGTTTAAAAACACATTTTAAATAATAATGAAACTTATTATTTCACTAAATTTTTATGTTATAAAAAAAAAAAAAAAAAAACCAAAATATCACATACTTAGAAAATACTTTTCTTTTCATAAACAATTAAATTCTCACTAATCATGCACATGGACATCGAAGAAAACCTAATACTAAATGCATAGCTTTCAAGTTGTGCTATCAAAGCATTTGTGGCACTGAAGTCATTTCGCACATTGTAATTGTATAATTTCTCATATTTTTAATTGATTGACTTTTGGGTACAATTTGAATTGAAACGTTTGTATATAGAGAAAAAGTTTGCATCTCAAAAAAATTAATCCTTTTAGCTTTGATAGATTAGATTAATGGATATATATAATATACTATATTGCGTTAAAAAAGCTACACATTCTATAATAGGGCGAGACGTGTTAAAGGTGTTCAAATGTAATGTAAGTATCCATGATTTTAAATTCTATAATCATGAATAAAGATAAATAAAAAATAATAATAATTATATATATATAAAGGTCACAATAGGAAGTGATAATTGTAATGCTTGTCCATTAAACATTTTGACTCGCAATTAAAGCAAACATATATATATATATTATATATAAAATTACGAATATTTTTAATTTAATGATCAAAATAACATAAACAATGTATATATATAGTAATCTATATCCATAGGTTGGGGTTAAAGCACTATAGTTGGTTAAAGCACCAACCCGAGTGCTAATAATATATTCTTAATAATATATTTTAAAAATTATACACTACTATTAACATCAATTTAATATACATTAAAAAATATATATGAATTATTATTGGTTGGTTAGGTATTAAACGCCATAAATAGGTTAAAAAATCCTGGATAATATAAATTCTTAATATAAATATTTTTAGCCTTATGAACTCTCTAATAATTAATCTAATTAAATATATAAAACATTTATATAATATATAGTTTATACAAAATTGGGTTAGTGATACATCTAGTCTAGATCCAATCATAACCCCAAATCTATCAAGAACCGAGAGAATCAAATCTTTTGAGATTAAAACCTCTTTTTTGAGTGAAACTCTTGAGGAAAAGTTTGCACCTCAAGAGATTTGATCCCTCTCGACCCGATATATCTAGGGTTAAGATGGATCTAGGTTGGTTATGTAATACTATATAATATTTATATTTGTATCTATGTGTCTTTTTGTTATTCCCTCTCTCTATCTCACCTCCCAAACATACACTCTCTCTCCATATGTATCTATTTCTTTCCCCCTCTCTCTCTTCCCTTTCTCTCCCTCTCCCTCTTCTCCCTTACTCTCATCTCTCCCTCACTCTCTCTCCATCTCTGCCTTGTCAATCCCTCTCTCTCTCAACTTTTCTCCCTCTATTTCTTTCTTCTTCCCTCCCTCTCTCTCCCCCCCCGCTCTGTCTCTCCCTCTCTCTCTCTTTAGTCATCTCTCATCTTCTTGCTCTCTCTCCCCTCCCTCTCTTTCCTCCTCCCTCTTTCTCTCTGATCATCCTCTCTTCCTTCCTCTCTCCCCTTTCTCTCCCACTCTCTCTATCTCTCCCTTCCCATCGTCTCTATTTTCCTCCCTTCTATCCTCCTTCCGTCCTTTCTCCTTACTTCATGGTCTCCCTTATTTTCTTCCCTTCCCTCCCTACTTCCTCCCTCTCCTCTCTCCCTCACTCTCTCTCCATCTCTCCCTTGTCACCCCCTCTCTCTCTCCACTTCTATCTCTTTATGTCTTTGTTCTTTCCTCCCTCTCTCTCCTCCAACTCCATCTCTCTCTCTCCCTATCCTTCTCTCTCTCTCCCCTCCTCTATGTCTTCCTTCCTCTCTCTCCCTCCCCTCCCCTATGTCTTCCTTCCTCCCTCTCCCTCTCTTTCCCACCTCCCCTTCTCTCTCTCTCCCCATCACTTTCTCTATCACTCTCCACTCTCTGCCTTCCAACTCTGTCACTATCTCCCTCTCTCTCTCTTAAATTTGATCTCACTGTATTATGTTTAAGAAAGTATCTAAATTAAAAAAACGCAATTGGTTGCAAAATATTATGCCTATATTTTTGAACAATCATGTCAAAAAAAATACAATAATGAAAAACTTAAAAGAATCGTGCACTATCTTTCCTCTATTATTGTTAGTCACTTTGCTTTCTTTCATCCCTTGGATTTTTAGTTAATATGGATCTATGTTGGTTCTTAATAATATTATTTATATTATATAAATTTCACATCTGTATATATAAAAGTATTCTCATTTTTATTTTATAAAACTTGATTAATTTCTATTGGAATAGGCTTGTTTTTCATGAGATAGAGGTTTAGATATATCTCAAAGGTAATCATAACCCCTTACTCTAGAAAATTAAATAATGTTATAAATTAATTAAATTAAATATTTATAATATTTTAATAGGGCATGGTATTGTAACAAAGCTTATTTACAAATTAATAATATCCATGGTGAAGTGGGGCTAAATATCCATGGTTAAGAATCTTGTCATATTGTTATAAAATATTTTGATTTTGAAATAAGTTATGTTTTTTGGGAATGTGGTATTTATAAGTCATGGTATCGGCCAATGGTATCGTAACAAAGCCTATTTACAAGTTAATAATATCCATGGTAAAGTCGGGGTGAATATCCATGGTGAAGAATCTTCTCATATTGTTATAAAATATTTTGGTATTGTAACAAAGCATATCTACAAGTTAATAATATCCATAGTAAAGTGGAGTGAATATCCACGGTTAAGAATCTTGTCACATTGTTATAAAATATTATGATTGTGAAATAAATTATATTTTTTGGGCATGTGGTATTGATAAGTCATGGTATTGGCCCATGGTATTGTAGCAAAGCATATTCACAAATTAATAACAAAATCAAAATATAACAAATTGAATTGTTGAATTTAGGCTTCTGTGATCCATATCAAGTTTGTTGAGAAGGGTTTTCGGAAAAAATCACATCATAATTCAATTGTCGACGTGCTTCAAACCAACAAGTGTGGTTCATTGTCCGGACAAGTTGAAGAACCAAATCATGACTGCATGTTAAATAGAGAGAGCATATCATTCAATGGCTATATTTGACCAAGAAACGGCTACATTGGACTGGGCAACTACACTGGACCAAGAGATAGGGCAAGAGAACAAAAATTAGTTAGTTAATTAAATAGTTGGTTTTGTTATATTTATTTTTATTTCTTATTAAATGTAACCGTTTGTATTTGACTAAAATGAGGAACCCCAGAACTAATTAATAGAACTTTTTTATTATTAACTACTAAAACTTTAAATTATTTTTATAAATTAATTAATGTTTATAAAGAAATAACCTAGTAGTTAAACTGTGACTTATTATAAATTTAAGGAATCTAACTATAATGAAAGATAGCAATCTCTATTCACTTAAAACAACTAAGAATAACTGAATTGTGTTATTTTTATTACTTTAACTTGTTATTATTAATTGAGACAACATTTAAAGTTTACACATACTCAGGTTTATATTACTTTTAACTTTTGATTTATTACTTTTCACTTTTTGTTTATTTTTTTTAACATTTTATTATTAATTGAGCCAACATTTAAATGTTTATACTCATCCCCCACATCAATTTTAATTGAGCTGGCAGTTAAAATTGTTTACATACTTATATTACACCTACACATCTACCCTATACTAGGTGCAATTAGGTTTAAAGCATCAACATATGCCATATGCAGAATGTTTACATACTTACATTACACCTACACATCTACCCTATACTGGGTGCAATCAGGTTTAAAGCATCAACACATGCCATATGCAGAAGCAATGCATGCAGTCAAGTTCGAAAGGATATATAGAATGAAAAACAATACATGCAGTCAAGTTTGAAAGGATACATAGAATGCACAGAGTTTGCAAGTGGTCAGAGGGGAAGGGATTACTCACACAAAATTTCACTGGCAATCAACAACCATTTTTTATTCACTATGTTTTTACTCTCCTTTTAAACTTCTCACATATCTTTTGACATATTTTGAATAGGATTTAGGGTTTACTTTTGTGCATATTCATGGAATGGTTTTTTGGGTATAGTTTGTGTATGTATTGTTTCACTTTACCAAAATATAGAATAAATAAACTTCAGAATGCATCATAAGTAACTGCTAGTTAATTCTTTTGTACCTCTCATTTAGGCTCATAGTTAGGTTTTGAATAATTCATTATTATATTTGCATTCAAAGTGATAATTAATTATGTAGTATTATAGATATGTAAAGAATGTTACCAATATGTGATGAAAAATTAAGGTAAAACATTCTTATAATTTTATATGTTTATATAACTAACTTAGTTCTATTGGTTGCACTACAACTTGCAAAAGTCCTATTTAGAATGACATTGAAATCTCATTTTCACATGTATTATAATTACTATGAAATAAAAGTTAAAATCATATTCCCAACAAGGGCACACACATATATGATTCAAATCCATGTTGTAATTAGGAAGTATTCAAAACCAAATAGCCATTTTCATTCATTACTTGGCCACTCCCATCCCTAATTTCTTCATTATTTGGTCAAATCACATCCTTAATTTCTAGGGACTATGTTGGTTAACTTACAATTTGCATTTCAAATTTTCATTAAAAAAATAAATTTTTGATTTAAAAAATTAATATAAATTGAAAATATCAATATATATATATATAATAATAATTCATATTATTAATTTTTATCATACTTAATATAAGATAAAAATGATATATTAATTTATAGAAACAAATAAGAGCAAATATCATATATTTATTAAATAAAATGAATAATTAAAATTCACAAATTAAGTTGGTATTTTAAAGATAAAAATTTTGAAAAAAAAAAGGATCAAATTAGATTATTTTATTATAATCATGAAATAAATAAATAAAAATAATAATATATATAAGGTCACAATTATAGAATTTTAAGTAGTGTACATTTGACTTAGTTTTTGTATGTCAATGTCACCCCAAGAGGTTTGATCATTTTCGGCCTTAATAGATCCTAGTAAGATGGATCTAGGCTAGTTTAAATCAAATTAAAACCTCATAATTGCACATAATATTAAATATATATAATATAAATAAATATAATATAAATTTAATTTATATTTCACATCTATATATAAAATTCATATTTTTAATTCAATTAAAACTGTCATAATACATATAGGTATATGTGAACGACATTTTTCTTTGAGATGTTTTATATATTTTTTCAATTTTAATGTAATATATATATTTAAACATCAAGAGTTGAAATATCATGGTTATGAATAGGAATTATTATTAGTTAAATTTATTTTAATGTGATGTATATTATGATTTTTCAAGAAGAAATTGTTTGTAGCTTTATTAATAAAAATTAAATTGCAATATAACAAGTTGAATTGAGTAGAATTGTTATTTTTTCAATTACTTTTATTACTTTTACTTCTTATTCTTATTATTTGATTTAACACTTCTAATCTAATGCTTCACTACAACATCTCCCCCATAAGGGTATGCAATGTGAATGGAGGATATCACTAGACAAGTGACAACAATGGGATGATGTCCCACTATCACCATAACCAAAACCCCTTGCTCTTTACATATTTTCATCAATGGGAGGAGTCTCGGTATGTGAAGATGACCTAATGGATATTCTAAGGCTAGGGTACTAGGTGGAACAATGAGACTTTCTACAAGAAATGCACAGTTTAGGCTTAGGGCTCCAATAGTAGGCAATTCACTTTCTTTGTAGAAACCTATAAAATGAGGCACACAACCTAGGGCTTGATTGGTAGGTTAACTGTTAGTTTGGTCAAAGGTCAGGGCATGAAGAAAGGGTTTCCAACAATGTTTTTCAATAAGGACAAGGTACATAAAACCCTCAAGAAGCCCCCATATTGAAGCTAAATCGAAACTAGGATTAGCTTAGGGCTAGTAACTAGGGAAAATATATTTATGGACAAAATTAAAGTGAATGCCTGCCAAAAGGAGGGATTTTGTGACAAGCACTATCCTTTTTGGCATTTTAAGACTCTCCAACTATGGAAATTCCTCTTCCCTAGGAATTCACACCAAGTCCTAAATTTGTCACTTGACCTTAAAGGGGTTGAATTAGGGTTGTTAAACTTTCATAGGGTTTTATTGTTCTTTGTTTTAGATAATTGCATTAACAAACTTTTCATCATTTATATCTTACATTCACCCCATAACATCAGTAGCAATTATGTGGAAAGAATAATATCATCAACAATGCAATGGAAGATTTAAAGGAACATCAAAAGAAAAGCATGCACATATAGAGACACCAGGATTTGGTTAGAGACCAGGGAAAAACCCTGCAAGAGGGAAAACCCTTAACTCAATTCAATTCTTCTATTATATGTTCATCAATAGTTCAGTTGAGATACAGAGTAATGAGATATTGATAAACAAAGATCCCTATTGTAACAAGGTCACTATCATAATATACACATTCATCATAAGAGCATATGTATCATAGCAGTCATCAAAGTCACAGATGTGCCAAGTCAATCACTATTACAAGCTTATTTTTACGAGCATAGTTATGACCATTTATATCGTTGTCTTAATGACAATCACATAGATTTATTTCTCACTTCTTGATGATCAATATAGTTTGTCAAGAACATTTCGAACTACAATTGTGAAGGTTATTGATATAGAGTTTCTCAGGGTTATTGTTCATAAGACCTTTAGAGCTGCCATCATATCATATGTGCATTGTGGATATTGTCAAGAAGATCACAGTCATATATATATATATATATATATAGACACACACACACACACACACACACACTTGAGATTCGATGCCATAGAGAAGCATGTAAAGCAAACTGTGTATTGAAACACCATACGAAATGTGTGCAAATATTATACGAACTATGTACAAGTACCATACAAACAAAGTGTTGAATCCATACAATTACCATACGAACTGAATACAAAACACCATACGAATTGTATATACGAAATGTGTACATGTTCCATACAAACTGAGTACAAATATCATATGAAATTTGTGTGAAAATTCGAGAAGCCCAGAATCACTACTACAGCGAACTGATATTACTTCTCCTACTTGTTAATCCATGCAAGTTATCTATTGTGTTCTACTGTTAATATCGAAGTAAATACAACTGCAGCCTTCACAACTTTGAATAATATGTGGAAACAAGAATTTGAGCAAGCAATAAATAACACACACATGTGACATCATTATTTTGGGACCAATGTCCCTGGAAAAACCCAATGTGGGAAAACCAGTGCAGCGGCTAAGGGTTTGTATTATTATGTAGTAGTTTCAGAATACAATATTTGGATGCCTTGTTGGTTATCTAATACACAGAATCTGGCTGACGGAGAGATAAGTGAGATATACCTCACACTATCACTGGAAATCCAATACTGATCCAGCCACTAAATGGCTAACCCCTAGCTTCCTCTGCGCAGTTTATGCACAATCATTGCATTTCTTTGCGTCACAGCTTTTGGAAACTGCATCCCTCCTTGTTGATTGATTTGCCTCTGGAACATCGACTTTCAACCCTTCCGGTCTCACACCCTGACTTCTAGCTCTGGAACTCAATTCTCCAGTAAATTTCAGATCTCCTCTCAGGCTTTGTGTTGCCTCAGCGTGGCCCTACACTGCCTAGCATGGCTCTAAACTGCCTTTTCTAAATCTCTCTCTACCTCCTCTGCAATGTATCCCCAGATTAGGAAATCTTCCTTCAGAAACTATCCATGCCCCTCACTACAAGAAATCACCTCGATCACTTCTTCGACAATTGTTGCACTCCACTCTTGAGAAAATCGATCTCTGATCTCTCACTCAATGTGTTTTCCAA